>UZAE01012818.1:0-31289 GCA_900617975.1 Rodentolepis nana | reverse complement strand
GCGATAGACTTACCTCCACGTGGTGCACCCTGGGCAACGTTTACTCATACGGCAAAAAAGTCTATTAACCGGCATTTGACTTCTGACTTCAAACTACCACGACCCCCTGGTTGTCATATTCGACCCCTTCCACAGTATTCACCTTACCTTTTTTCTCTACCTTCGTGTCTGTCTGCCTCTTTTACATCTGTGAATCGCTCTTCTGTTCCCCACCCCTCGACTTTCTGCTACTTTGATGAACCTTCCCTCTGGGAAGCCCGAAGTCAGCTAAATGGCTAATGATATCTATCAAAACGCCTGCCATTTGAAATAAATGAGTAAATAAATAACGTTTATTTATTAATATCAAATGGCGGGCTTTATGATAGCTATCATTGGCCCTTTAATAGACTTAGGGCTTCACAGAAGGGTAGAACATCAAAGTGAAAAAGTCGAAAGGGGGGACAGAAGAGTGTTTTGAAGATGTAAAAGAGTCGGACACAAAGATGGAGGAAATGGTAAGGGGAGTACTGTGGAAGTGGTCGAATATGTCATACAGTGGGATTGTGGTAGCCTAAGGTCAGAAGTCAACTGCCGGTTTATAGACTCTTTTGCAGTATGAGTGTACGTTACCCAGGGAGCACCATGTGGAAGTAAGTCTATCGAGCACCCCAGCTGCAAGAGGTAATCAGTTGAATAACAACGATTATCTTTATTTCTACTTTCAATGTGATAAAATCTACTCTTTTATGCAGTACCAGATGCAATGAATAAAAGACACTTCTTGGTTAATATTTATCCTTTTTAAACATGGTGTGTATCTAAGAGACGATTTGAGAATTAGTGAATGACTTTCAAACTAATATTTTTCCTAGAGCAAGAGGAAAGTTACTTGCACTCTTGAAACAGATGTCCCTTTGCTCTATTTGTCATAAAAACTGCATTCCTCGAAAGCTCAGCTTTCAGTCGGCCAACCGTTGACTTTTCATCAATGTATTCAACCTGAGCTAGGTGGGAGGCTTAAACGGTTCCTTTCCACATTCTTCCATGAAGACTGTGAACACACTATGTCTAAAACGTGATAGGTGTTTAAAAGCGATAAGTTAAATCTAAAATTATTATCAATCACGTCACTCCTTTCTTCGGCCTCGAGAACAATCTTCACATTTGCTGTAAATGATTCTAAAAGTGGCGCGAAAAGATAACGCTTTAAACATTAATTGCCATAAACCTAAATATAATTTTAATGCCCTAGAACGCAAAACTTGTTTAAATGAGGGGAATCGATTAATACGATGAGATTTGATATTCCCGATGCATTGACAAGATGATCGAGATTAGCCATTGATAATTGAAGGGCTAGGCTAGCCAGAGTGTTTGGCACTAATTTTTGCAACAGTGTGCGCAAAAAGCCTGATTTTTATACTTCGACTAAGATAATGGTGGGAGGTGGATCAGGTGTTGTAACCAGTTGTAAATAGAATTGTGGGGCCTCATTTGCAACTCAGTCTCATAAAGGAAAGTTTGCCTGCGGGGCGTGAAATATCTATAGCACATCTTGAAACAGACAAAAGGGGGTTTTAACTATTCACTAGTCAATTATCATTAGAGAAAAATTAGTTCAACTAGTCTATTACTATTTCTGATATGTCAAGTTGACTACAGTTTATTTCCTTTATGATAGTAAAGTATTTTTTGTGCAACCTTTATTGAAGGTTAAAATAAGTTCGTTACTTCGGATTTGAGAAGAGTGAGTCAAATTATGTGGAATTTACCGCTTATTTCAGGCTTACTTTGCATTTCCGTCATGCGAAATGGTAAATGTATGAAAGTAATAATCGTAACAATTAATAATTCTCAGATATGAGATACATTAATTTCCGTATTTTACTTCCCTATGATTTGAACAAATCTGTTTATATTCCATTTATAACAAGCTAATATGTTAAATTGATCTATCGATAGGAAACATGCTTCACTTTGAAATGTAGTGGTCAGGGCAATTTCACCTTGTATTGCGGTAGGGTTATATTTGATACTAGTCCGTTTTCTAAAGGAAACATAGGCCTGGTTTCTTAAATAGATGATCAGATCATAACAAGACGCGATAATTATTTGGTTAATGAATGGTATAAAGTGGGCATAATTCAAATATTCCCCTTTACTTCCAAATCGATAAGTCGCCTCACAAATTATAACCTTCGACAATATTTTTACTAGTAAAGGTATTTTATCTCACCAATAATGTATTTTCCAGAGAAAGTAAGAAGCAATATTCGATCAGCTTTTGGATGCTTGATGGAGTTAAAGAGAGCGAGTTTACATTATAACGAACAGTGCCATTCGTGAAAAATCATAATCTTAATCATTGCTACTTTTTGAGTTAAATGTTTCTGATCGTTGATCAAATATTAAGGAATATAAATTTTTCGAGTTCTTAAATCAAAATTAACCTGTGCCAAAATCGCTCATGTTTCTAGAGTTGAAAACGCAGTCGAAATACAATCATCAAGTCTTTCATATTGGGGCATTTTTGCAAGGTTGATTAAATTATGTTCATTTTAATTTACCACCATGCTGTTTCTTTACCTTTTCAAAATTCATTTGTTCTTTACTTTACTAATAAATATACAAACCAAAAATGAATTAAGAATCTTTATTTGAAACTCGACGGTATAAAATCGGTAAACAAGATATACATAATTAAATTTATTATTCATTAAACAATCTATTAAAAATTGATTCAAAATTTATAATAGAGCCGTTGCATTTCTCGAAACAGAAGACCTACACTTCCAATAAGCGCTCTCTTAATACCCACTTTTGGCTTATTAAATGTAAGAAAACTAGGTTAAATAATGTATATTCAAAAATCCTTTTCTTGAGAAGAAGTAAAATGTGTTATTGGAAGCTATGAATAATCATACTAATAGTAATAGCCAAAGTTACTTGTAGGCAACTATAGTTGATTAATTGGTTTGGCAAAATAAACAATTTCAGGTTTTATAATACTTTGTCAATCTTTTTTATCACAGATATATAAATAAAATAATATTATTTAACGACCTTTTGTCTGTTTTAATTTATCGATAATATATTGACTTTTTAATCAACTAGTTCACTAGTCTCTTAGCTGAGGTTCAATTGTGGTTAGTTGCCCATTACGCATGATGTTACTGTGATCTCTTTATTTATGTCAGTGACGCTAATTTGTACGTCATCCATATTTCAACCTAATTAATTGTTACATTTTGATTTATAATCGACTTATGCTTTGTTAATTCTCCCTTTAGAGCTTTCCTAAGCAGTTAAATTTTCCCGTTTTCATAAGAAACAATGTCAAAGGATCCCAAAAGTACTTCTATTTTATGTAATTAATAATTGATAGCCGATGTCTTGGCGTATATGACTCGTGAAAATCGACCTTTTAGCGTGAACGATGTCTTAGTCGCACTGCAAAAAACTCACGGAAAGACGGTATGCTTGTGGGTCTAGTTAATAATTTTTCATTGTCAGGCAATTTCCAAAGCAATTGATGAACTCGTCCTCGAAGGTGAATTAATTGAGAAGGTTTATGGCAAGCAAAAAGTGTTCGTTGTACCTCAGGTTCAAAATAGATTCATTTTAGACCTTTGACTAATTTGTATAGGCTAAGCTACCTAGTTTGGATGAATCGGAATTGAAAATGATGGATAGTGAAATCACATCTCTTACTAACCATGTTCAGCAACTCAAAAACAAAATTAAGCTGTCAGAGTCAGGTAATTAGTTCTTGACTCGATAATACTTTTGTTCAAGACGAACTCATTTAAAAGTAGCTTTTACTTTCTAGAGTTGAAATCTGTACAATCTAGCCTTTCACTTGAGGAAGCTTTGAAATTAAACGCGGATATTGAAGCCCAGGTTTGTTCACTTTCAGTTGCCGAATTTTTTTGCAGATTCATGAATTTAAAAGAAAAATGGCCGAACTTGGGTCTGAGGAACCTGTTTCTCCTGATGAATTCAAATCGGTGGGTTATTTAAACATATGTGCTTATTTGACGTGTAATAATTCGTCTATGATAGTTATTCGATTCTATTTTCTTATTAGTTTAAAGTCTGTAAATTCCGAACTTATTTTATGCTGAGGTCTACCGTAATGTAAGCAATCATATCAGATTTATAAGGCGTCAGTTAGTACAAATTTTGAAGATGGTTAAATCTTTCAGTTACGACGACTGAAGGCAGTTCAAACTGTTTCAGCGAGCGTGACTGATGGAAATTCTTCCAGTACCAAACCAATCCGAAGTTAAATATTTGATTATGTAGTTGTGTTTGCATAGGGCAAATTGGTGTCAATCCGGTCGGTTAAACACTCAAATTTGAAACAAACTTGGAATATTTCGTTTAAACTTTACCGTCCTAAATCCATATCACTTCAAATTCATTAGATGCTTTTGAAATGAATTTTTCTGGCTTACTGAGCTTTCTCATAAGCCAAGACTTTTAGATTATCGATTTTAATCAAAATGGAAAAGAGTCCCTTGTTTATGTTTCAGCGGTCATTATCGATTTTCTTTAGCTAGCTTCATCGATGGCTTTGGCCTTATGCTTTGGCAGTGCGAATTCAATTGGCTCGTTGCACAATCAGTTTTACTTAATATTGTTTCTTTGTTCAATTTTTTGTACCGAAATTTCCATCAACTCGAAAATATATCGCAGCAGGTGGTTTATTATCCGTAACGTACAATCGTAGCTGTCTCGATTCCCGTGGATATTTTTAAGATATCTACATTAAATCCTACGATTTCTGTTGATGACATTTTCTAATGTTGTTTTTACCCTCTTTTATAGGTGGAAACGAAGCGGAATTCGGCTGTTGTTGAGTGGCGAAAGCGCAAACGGATGGTATTCCTAAACCATCTTCATTCCTTTACAGTTTTTTGACACGATATGCTCTAATATTCTGCTTTTACAGGCCATGGAAATCGTAGATGCCATTGCAGAAAACTATCCCAAAAGCCGCATCCAGTTGATGGTAGGTTACTCCCTAGCTGAATTTAAATAACACTCATCGATAAATAGCAAAATCTGTTTTATTTTTTTAAGGAGGATATGGGCATTGAAACAGACGAAGATCGAGGCATATCACTTGCAGATTTCACATCATAATTTTAAAAAAAACGTTCCTTCTACCATATCTCCTTTGTATATCATCTCGTTTTAATAACAAAAACTGTAGCAGTTCTTTAAAAAATGTTTATTACAAAAGATACCAGAGTATATACAAGTTAGAAAGCGCGGGTTTTACTTTTCTCGAGTTCTTGTCATCATCAAACAACCATAACACGTATTTCCGCTTTCAATTTGAACCTTTTTACAAGAAAAACCTCCCTCGTTGTTAACGAATTCAGAGAAACCCTCGAAAGTTCCACCATTTCCACAGTAAGTTAGTTTTCCTGCAACGTAGATCTGACAGTCTGGTGCAGAAACGCTTTCAAACACCTTGAGAAGCTTGGGATAGAGTTCTGGTCGATATATAGTCTCTGCGGTGAGAATTATGTCGAATTGCCTCTCTTGGGAAGACCAGATATTTGCAAGATCTTCCCAGTCACCTGACCAGAAGTCCATCTGGTTATGCTGAATAGACGATTGAATCTTGACGTTGTTTATTGTCCAAGCTTTTACCACACATTGATTAAATTCCTACACATGGAAAGAATTAATAAACCCGATTAATTAAAGGAATTCAAGCAAATAGCTATATAGTCACCTGGAAAAGAACAAATTTTGCTCCATTTATTAGTGCATGAATACCCATCAAGCCCGCTCCACAACCCAAATCAAGGATGCGTTTATCTTTGAAGTTCATGTTCTCTTTGACTAAATAGTTTAAGAGATGACGAGTCCCGTCCCAAACTGTAAATCCCCCTTCCACTACGCCAGAAATTACATCAATATTTGAGGATAGAGCTTTAATGACTTCCATGTTCTCTGCTATTTCGGGAGCAAAGTTTTTGACACATTCTTCAACTTGATCCTCCCTCAGTATACAGATTACTGCAGATAAAAGAACCGGTTAAGAGAATATAACTGCAAGGAAATTATTGATCCCTTGAAGCCAACAAACCTTTATCGTCACCATACGTAAAATTACGCTTCGGTAGAATTGCAGATCTTTCCCATCCATCCCCGAGACTTAATTGAAGAGGGACAGGGCGAGTACTGTTAGAATCCATTTGGTGTATTTTGATTGCATTTTCCTGATTTTCTTCAGACTTGTCAAAGAAATTGAATTTGAATGACTACAGTATGGAAATTAGACAATGATATTTTGCACGTCACCATTATTACTAATCTGTAGCTTCAGAAGTTCTGAAAATGATAAAAATACGCTAAAACCTTTTGGGCGTTACAATGAAAATTTTAAAAAAGCAAATAAAAGCTCGTCAAAATTCTGCTGCATTTAAAATATTTACGGCGAAAATAACGTGTAAGGATATCTTTGATCTGTGCAGCATTGTTGCGAAAAGCTAAAAGCGCAATTAAGGTTATTTTTCAGCTCTTATGGGCTTTACAAATAAGAGTTAATTTATGCTAAAGTTATTTTTTATTTCGTTCTAGAATTTTGGTTGTAAGCTTACATCGGGATACCACTAATTATGTTTGCTATCATGTTTATGTTGCTGCGACTCAAGTAACTAAACTAATATTGATCGGTGATCAAAACTACTAAGCCAACAAATATATGTGTTTCTTATTCACAGGAGATTATCTTATTTTACTGTTATAAGCGTACTAGATTACAATTTAATTTTGCGTAGTACTGGCCAAGAAATATAAATGATTCAAACTACTTCGAGTACGCATTCTCTGTAGCAATGTTTAAAGTCAAAATATTTGCGTTTATGGTCAATTTGAGTTTGGTAAATATTTATTACACTGTATGGCATTTTTAGGCATCATATTTGTGTGATGCGGTATATATTAATGACAAGGCGAGAAGTAAATCTAAAACTTCTAGTAGAACAGTACATTTAGATATAAGTATTCATTGACTTTTCAAAATTCAACACAAAATATATTTTGCTTTCAAAAATAATGATTCATCTACGCATATTTTTTATTTTGATTACCATCTCATTAAGTTTAATCTTCTAGCGCCTGATGTTGATAAATTAAACATGGGAGTTGGTAATAACATTCTAATGTTTAAATTTATGATCCTCAATATCATTCCAGATACACTACCTCTGAAATTGCTTTTGGCACTACGATCAAAAAGCTACATCGACCATTTTGATCTAGAACCACGTTCATTTTCAGATATATAAGATCGGAAACGATGCCTAATAACCGTTGATTACGAGTTTAAATCTTAACTTATCGGGTTTTCCTCATCAGATTTAATAATTACAGTTTTAGTCTTTACTTAATTCGTCAGGATTTTCAAGTGATTTAAATCGACTCAAGTCATTTTCATATACCATTAGAATCTAGTTACAGACATTCACAAATTCAATTAGACAATAAAGCAATGAGAAATAATATCTGATTTATTGCTATCTCATTGACCATATTCTATACGCTAATTTTGCCATAAATCATGTTGCCTAAAAGCGGATATGAATTTATGCCAAGATGTTGTCTTTATGGGTGATATAATTTCACTATTTTCCTTTATCCTGGGTTGCATTAGCTGAACGCAATGAAAAGACGATTAGAAGTATCAGAACTTTCCATCTCCAAATAGGAAAGTGTTAACAAATGCTACATAAGTACCGGTAATAAAATTACTGGCAGCTTTCATTATTACGTTATGGCTTAACACAAGGTTTCCTTCACTTTATTGCTCATCAAATTTCCAAGAAAATTGGGAACTCTAGCTTTAACCAAGAGGTCTATTTAAAATTCAATTTTACTTTTGCTATAGTGAGTTAACACTAGTAGTCAGAATAACTGGTTGGCGGTAAAATATTTTCTAAGTATCCCGGCGGTATGTTTATGATTTCATATCAATATCTACGCTGACACTAATCTGAACTCTGAGTCGTCGATAATCAGTTAAACCTGACGTCAAACAAAGAATCGTTCTGTATATAAAACTAAGGAACAACTTGATTTATTCTTTCTATTCCACCAATCTGGTGCTGGTCCACATAACTGTGGCAATATTTTTTTGAAAATCTAATGATATGTCCAGATAAAAATTTCTTAATATGATACTCTTGTCCAAAAGACTTGTATTAATTTTGGGACTCGACTAAACTTCGCAGCGATTTAGTCCACTTTGTATGGAAGAAATCCTTCCAACATGAAATTTTTACTTGAAATAGTCAAATCCTCGATTTCTTCAGAAATTCTAAGGATTAAATGTAATCATATGAATAACTCTGAGAAATTTATTATTTTTTTCTTATAAGTTAAAATTTAACATTTATTTATTAAGGGTGGGATTTCTGCTCTTATTTTGGTTCAATTAAGTCACAAGCTTTCTCACTTAGTATTTATTTGTTGTCACATTAAATTCAAGAGGATGCATGCAATTGATAACTTGTTTTATAATTTATCCCCATTTAATGACTCAATTACCAGTCTATCTCCATAAATTCGATTAACATGCTACTTCTAGAATATTTAAGTTTTTTTTAAATTTTTACTTGGAAATTATCATGAAATAATAAAATATTTACAAGAATGCTCTAAACTCTAGGAGAGAAATATATTACAAGAAAGAAAGAAGCGATTGACCTTCCCCTTGCAAGCTTTCCATGTACCGAATAGTTCGTCGACTTATCGGTTCATTGGGGATGTCTTCTCCACCGGGTAATTTTTCTTGGGTATCTGACTCTGTGGCTGGCTTTGCCTTTCCTTATTCAAAGGAAAATTTGAATTATCTCGTCAATGAATCACACATTAAACATTTATTTACGCTAAGTGAAGATAAGCCTGATGACCTCGACCTATTCCCTAGTAAGTTAAAACATTCACTGAATTGTTGGATATAACTGACTACGATAATATGTGTCAATCATATTCACATTTACTTTAATATTTAGTATGACCTTCAATTTCTTCATTTTCTCAGACTTAACAAGCCACTTCTATCCAGTTGAAGAGTTTGTACCGGGTGATCTGGGTACAGTTCGAGAAATAGTGGAAATAATTGCTGATGCTGAACGTCGAGGGGAGGTAAGTAAAGCCAATTTAGTTTTCTTCTTTAGAATATTTTAGTGATTGCTTTTATATAGAAAAGTGGGGTTCATTGCCAATTCGGTCAAATGCGTACTGGAACAATCCTAGCGGCGTATCTTGCTTATCATCACAAAATTAACGGAAAGGAGGCAATCAAAATGCTCAAAACGCTACGTCCCAAGTCACTATTTTCCGTGGATAGTGAAAATGTTATTTGCGACTACGCGAACACCCTGAAGAATAAATAGGCCCATGCCATTGACCAACATTTTTTTGTATAATGAAGTGCAATGTTTTAATAAAAATTATTCATTGACATTATTTTTATTCTTTTGTCCTTACTACTTGTGTTGGTATTAGGAGGTGAGGTCGAAACGCTGGTAGTCAAAAGCTGTCTTTGGAATTTTCTAGTTATGGACTCCAAATTGACATGCAAGCTTTATTCACATATATCAAATCAATGGTCAGCCGGTGATTTAGTTGCAGAGATATGGACTAATGAATCAGAGTCCTTGACTGTACACCGTGAATGCTCGCTACTTTATTCTGAATTCACGCGTTTATCGAATGAGTTAGAGGATTTATTGCGACCTGTTTCTCCTGCATTGGTAGGTATCCTATGGAATCCAAATGTATATACTCTCATTGCTGTTCATGGGACTTTGCTTTCAAATTCAGCCTTCCTGCCTCTTTCAAATCATGACCAATTAGCGGAATTCCTCAATCTCTTTGGTGCTGTCATTTGCCTTTGTGATGAACCCAAGGTACTCAGTAAATATTTCACTTGCGTTCAAACATCTCCATTTAAAGTCTACGTCAGAATTGATGGGAAATCTCATCAACTCCCATCATCCGAGTGCGACCTCGCTTATTGCATAACAACCTCGGGCTCAACTGGACCTCCAAAGTTGGTCCTTGCCAGTCACTCTTGCGTATCTGCGAATGTTATCGATTTGGTTAGTCATTTGCCAGTTGTTGACGGCAGAAAAACGATTCCAGGTGTCTTTATTACGTCTCCTTTGACATTTGACGCCTCAATAGTTCAAATATACGTCGCATTGGCCACGCATCGACACGTTGTATTTCCATCAAGTTCAATTCTTTTCGGGGTGGATGGAAATCTACTTGAGCAGGTATTGAAGTATTTCGCGCATTTGGGGTCATATGTGGCTTGCGATTTAAAAAAAACATGCAGTCCTAATAATAGTGTCTCAAATATTTAGAAATGTGTAAGATAATCGAACTTTGCATTGCACTAGTTAGCCGGACTACAACAGTTAGTTATAATGCTCGATATTATATTTACCTCTGAAAATGTATGCCTAATGTTAAGATCGGTTGTTCTTGCTTTCTTAAACATCTACGTGGTAGCCCAACTTACACCTCTCGTTGGAATATGATGCCTCGAAGACCTTAGGCACCCCATACATCATCCAAGCCTTTTAGTACGTCTCAGGGAATCATACAAACAGCTACAATAAATAAATTTTCGAATACATCGATTAGGAGGTGAAGCGGTGACAAAATAGACCATTTTCTAAACCCTAATCCAATTACGCGGTTCAGATATTTATGGATGCCTTTTACAACCCAAAATTTTTGGGATATTGTAGTAACCTGGAATCTTGGTTTTGTCAATAAATTTTTGTTGTGTCCTTTGCAGATCATATTGTCTTCTGATGCGGATACATGGCAGTGTACTCCCAGCGTCTTCTCTCGGTTGCCCCCACCATCGTCATGCTCAAACCTCAAAACTTTGAGCCTATTTCTCGGAGGAGAACCTTGCTCTCCCGATAGATTGCCTTCCTGGGCTTTGGACAACTGGGACATTTTCTTTCTCTACGGATTGACGGAAGTTTCCGCATGGAGCAGTATTGTCAACGCTAAAGAAATTTTATCAGAAAAGCCTCCAATATCGGGCGCAACTCCTATTGGTTCCCCTATGCTCAAATCGCAGGTCATTATTAAAGACGTTAATGCGGAAACAAATATTGGTCAGATTTATGTCGGTCGTAAAGGTGGAGGATATGCAATTGTTGATAAGCCCTTTACAATTTCCGCAATACTCTTGGCATTGAAGGAATTGCAGGAGGAAAGGCTAATTCCAACTGGAGACTATGGAATCTCTGTTCCATCTTCTAAGCATTCCCCACTATGGTTTGTTGGACGAAAGGATCGGTTAGTTAAGATCCATGGATTGAAATACTACTTGGAGCGTCTAGAGACAGAAATTGTACGACTTCTGGGCACTCGTCATCGGGTCATTAGTTGTCGCTGTGAAGCCTCGCCGTTAAGCGCTTATATTCAACTTCAAGACCGTCTTCAATCTAATGAATTGGGCGATCTAAAACAGTGGCTTATGGCGAGAATAGGCCTTCCTATTTCTTACAACAACGTGATTCTATCTAATAAGCCGCTCCATCTTAATGCTAATGGAAAGGTTGTTGATAGATCCATAAAACGAACCTGTCTTTCATCAATCGCGTCTACTAATATTGATATAAGTAATCTCACGTTCCAACAACTTGGTGGTACATCTCTCAAAGCAATGTATCTTATTGAGACCCTCGCTGATAACTATCCAGTTTTGACCTCAAAGAAGGCTATACTACTTAGTACTCTTTTCAGTAGGCCGTTTAGCGAATTTATCCAATTAGCAGAGACTCCTGCTTCAGATATGGAGATCAATATGCCTGCTTCAGAAAAAACTGGAATTGAAGTTAAACGACGAAAGGTGGTTGCAAATTGTAAAGCAGAATTGGTTTGGAGTGTTGTTCTTGGAAAATGTGTTGACGCTTCACCGATTATGGATTCCGAGAGTGTTTTCATTGGAAGTCACTCTGGTGCTTTTAAACGACTTGATATCGACACCGGAGCAGAATTCTGGTCTCGTAATATTGGAAGTCGCATCGAAGCCACTGCTTGCTTGATTGATAGTCTAGTTGTTTTTGGATCCTTGGATGGACAACTCTATGCCCTTCAAGTGGAAGATGGAGAAATTGCATGGATAGTGGATGTGGGCGGAGTTGTGAAGTCGGCATCTACACGAGTGCCAAATACTTCCAAATTGCTGATTGGCTCCCATGGACAACGATTATTGGCTATCGAAAAAGATGGCCGTGTCGAATGGTCGGAGAATTTGGACGAATCACCGATAGTCGCTCCAGTTGCATTGGATGAAAATGGTGAATTCGCGTTTGTTGGAACTTTGGGAGGAGGTCTTCATCAAGTCGATGTCAATACCGGTAAGAGTCTATTACATTCTTCACATCATCATATTTGGCATTCAGTGGAAATATTCCCTCTTTCCTTTTTTTATTTTCCTTCTGTTGATTATTTGCGGTTAATATTGTAAGACAATATCTTTCTAATCCAATCTTGTTGACCCGTCACGCTTTCAAAAGAGATGTTAGGTTGCAAGGTTCCTCTAAATTTATCACATTTACTTTAAACTGACCTTCAGAGTAAACAAGATTATTTCTGAGTTTTCGAATATGGAATTGGTTTATACGGAAAGTTGGCTTCTAGTACATTTTCAATTGAAAATTGTGGGGTGTGCGATAGACGTACCTCCTGGGCAACGTATATTCATACGGCAAAAAGTCTATAAACCGGGATTTGACTTCTGAATTCAAACTACAATGGCACCACTGTATATCATATTCTACCACTTCCACGGTACTCACATCTCTTTTTTGCCTTTATGTCTGCCCATCCCTTTGCATCTTTAAATCTCTCTTCTGCTCCCCCTCTCGATTTTTTCTTACTTTGATGTTCCTTCCCCTCTGTGAAGCCCGAAGTCAACTAAGGGGCTAATGATAGTTATCAAAACGCCTGCCATTTGGTATAAATAAATAAATTGCAAATTGTTATTAAAAGCTTAGTTCATGTTACAATATTCAAGATATGTAATGAATTTAATATGAATTTACTTACAACTCAATTTAGTAGTTAGTCTCTTTGTTAGCTGCGAGTAATTATTGTGATGTTTGTTTACGAGTGTTCTATTCTTCGGAGTATGTTGAAGAGCACTTGTTTAAAAGGCAACCAAGGTCAATTCCGCCACCAGGGATCGGAGAGAATGGGTGCGGCGGTTTTTCCTGAATATTTCAATGGGGAATTGGTCTCATAGAGTCTGGATAAATTTATTTCCATCAAATGGCCTGCTTTATGACAGTTATCATTAGCCCTATAGTTGACTTCGGGTTTCACAGAGAGAAGGAATATCAAAGTCACAAAAAGTCGAGAGGAGGAACAGAAGAGTGTTTCACAGATGTAAAAGACAGGCAGACACAAAGGTAGAAAAAAGGTGGTGTGGGTACTGTGAAAGTAGTCGAATATGGCATACAGTGGAGTGATGGTAGTTTGAAGTCAGAAGTCAACTACCGACTTATAAACACGAATATGACATAGAGAAGTCAACTGCCAGTTAATAGATCATGGTAATTGAAGTCAGAAGTCAACTGCCGATTAATAGACTTGGGGTCATGATAGTTTGAACTCAGAAGTCAACTGCCAGTTAATAGACTTACTTGCCGTATGAGTATACGTTGCCCAGGATGCACCACGTGGGGGTAAGTCTATCGCACACCCCGACTCTGGATAAATTAATCACGTACATCTGCGTTTGTTCCCCATAGCTGGAACTGAACGCAATGAACCAAGATTTGGTCTAGTCAAGTCTTGCTCTCACTTGGTATATACCACTTAGAGGGCATGATCTGTGCTACACGTTACCTGGATGAACATTTTTGTGTCTGATACAATGACCTTAGACATCAATCTAAACACACCTGGAGCCAAATCAAATCGTCCAAAATACAAATAAATTGATAACGCATTTCATTACAGGTCACAAAGACTGGTCTGTAGACAACTTAGGGCCAATATTTGGAGCGCCAACGTTACTAGCAGATCTCAACCGAATTGTTGTAGCAAGTGGGGATGGTAACGTGCATGGTCTCTTAAGAAGCAATGGAGTTCGACTTTGGAGCGTTAGTCTCAATCCTCGTGGAGGTTTTTTCTCTCCCCCTGTTACCCTAAATTCAAGCAAACGCTCTCTCCTTCTGTTGGCTAATCAGTCGGGACACCTGCATGCCCTTGAACCAACCAATGGCACAGCAATATGGACTCTTGATTGTGGTATTACGGTAAGAAAAAGTAGCAACTTATGTCTTCACTTTACTACTCCAATTATTAGGTCTAGTGGAGGAATAACTGCAGGGTACTCGGATAAATTTGATTGCCTCGCCTATAAGAAAGTAGTTATTAATTACAACATTTAAAAGACATTTCACTATTGTGAAGGCGTTTTACTTAAAACAATCGCCATTGACGTCTATTGAAGCTTCAATCCGTCTTTGGAACCTGATTTAATACTTCCCCATGATGGGTCTCCAAAACTTCCTTTCATTCTATCTTATTAACTGGTTGACATTTGTGATAGTGGCATGGCAATTAATGTCTGTGTCGACTTCATTGGATTAAGATCTGGGGGAGGGGGGGGGGACAAGAGGCAGACAATGGAACTGGTGAATTCGTAAAAATTGAGTGATAACCATTCATGACTTCTTTGAGGAGTAGTGGAGGGCCGAATCGTGTTGCCACCAAACATATGGGCCTATTATTAAAAGTAGTATGCGTTTCTACGCAGGCATTTGAATATTCCCTACCCCCCCCCCCCCCCCCCCCCCTCCTCCTCAATGTTACAAAATGCGGAGTCATCTCTTCACTGTGGACGTAGTACACCTCCGAAATTCATGGCAGTTTGGTCAAATCTAGTCTGCATAACTTGAGGTTCATTCTTTGGACAGTGTACAAACCAATCCATCTGTTATTTCGCGCACTGTGCTTCTGCTTTCGGCAGAAGTCATCCATTATCCTTCCATTTCACCGATGCATGAAGAATGTAGTGGGCAAGAACATCATAAGTCCATCTGATAACAGCAACCACATTCTATCCTGCAAAATTTAAGTATTGACCTCAACTTGAAGCACGAGCTCTCAACGTAGAAGTCGTATCACATGAGCCATATATGGCCAATAAAAGTAGCACCAGAATTCGAGGTTCTTACTAAGAGGACTCAATGACGCCGCTCCTCTCAACTCAATTAGGACACTAGAGTTTAGTCTTTTTTATGATTAGGATTGCAGGGTAGATAGTCCGTGATTTGAGTATTGTGTATTTTTCCGTTATTAGATAATCGAATACAAAACCCAACACCGAATACTATCAGCCATAATTTTGTCTTCAGACGGCTAATGCCTTGTCCAAATGAGAATTATAAGCCACAATCTTTTGAGGAATCTTGGCAGACCTGGATCTGAATGTGTCTTTAATCCACTTTATTTTAGTTGCTAGATTCGAGTTCCCGAACGGTCTTTCCTCTAACACCTCGAGTGATTCAGCAGAATGATTCCATTATCTTCGCCCGTACAGACGGATGCATTTTCCACTATGAAAATATTGAGGACAATCCCCCTTCACCTCAACTCATTTATCGACTACCATCAGAAACCTTCTCAACGACTCTTGTCCATCAATTTAAACCTGGAGTGCTGTCAATATTTATTGGGTGCAGAGACGACACTATAAATCGAATAGATTTTGACCTTACTAAGGGCACTGAATAGGGAGGTGGTCTTTCATTGTACATACCTCTTGTATATGCGCTTTGTACTGAATTTCTTAATGAACGGTCTTCAAAATAGCGTGCCCGAGCGTGTCTCTGTTGTACCAATGGTCTGTCTTTTTTAAACCGTAATAAATGATCAGCAACATCTTTTCATGTCGAGCTGAAATTGAGGCAGCATGAGAGGCTTTAGGTGCTAGAGTTATTAAAAACGTCCATTTGTCACATTATCACTACTGAAAGGGAGAGAAGGGGAACAAAAAAGGTAAGCCTAAAATAGGGGCAGTTTGTACAAATACCTAAAGATATGAGCGAGGGATGGTGGGGGGGGGGGGGGGGGGGAGGTTGGAAGGAGGATGGGTAAGGGGTAGGAATTTTACTTAGGAATGGCTCTAATACAATGTGTGTACCAAAGAATGGCCGAGAGGAGGACCAACGAGCCTCCTTGATGCATTGCACCAAGCCAGACTGGGACATAATTCAACAGCGTGAATATACCAATGGCCGATTGGCCAACAGTAGCAGCTAGCATGAGATGAGCAGCGGTGCGCATCCGTTGTCCAGTGACTTTTCGGCCACCCGGCACCCGGAGAGTGGCTAGCCAAGTTGCGGTTGCCAAGCCACAGGTGAGGTAGGCCAAGTTGCGATGCATCCATTGAACAGCAGTGGGATTTTCAACCAAATTTCGTTTAGTTGAGCCGTAAGTGGGAGTGATTAAATCATCTGGGATCCAGCGGTCAGCCATCTTGGGCCAAGAGTTGTAGGTCAAGCCAGCGTCCAGGCCAGCCACAAATGCACCTTTATGAGTGCAAAATAAGGTGGAGTTAGTTGTGATCGAATTCCTTAAATTTGTCATGAAGTGTTTGACTTCTACAGGCAGTAAAATGTGGTCTGCAAACTCAATTCTTAAATTAATACACACGCGCGAAGATCGATATCAGTATGGAAAACCTTTAGTCCTTGCAAGCGATATTTTCGAACCAAACTAGACTAAAGTTGAACTTAACATCCTGAAAAATTTCAAAACCAAGAAACACCATAAAAGTAAACCACTAATCGAATTAGAAAGAGACATTTGACTTTCAGCACCGAAACATTGAAGGATGATCCTTATTCCCCTCCCCAATTCATGTAAGATCTAGTAATACTTCTACTATATAGAAGAAAAGTAGTATCTGATAAATCTTACCTCACCCAGAGTGTGAAACCACGAAGCAAACAATTTGGCAGAATGCAAACAAACCATCTGTTGGGATTAATGTCAAAGATTGACAGGGTCAGAGATAAAACCATTAAATCCTGTGCGCACAGAGGTTGATATACCTTAATCCAGTAGAAAATAGCTTCCATTATCAGTCTTGAGTATTAAAAGAGGCGCAATTGTTAGATACACAGTTAGATACACTCATAAATACCTTGACGAAGAAACGGAATTTGTTGAAAATTAATGAGGTTAAAGAAAGACTAATGATATAAAAAATTTGATGTGATAAGTGATTGCACCGAACAATCGGAGATGTAGATGGCATATAATCACTTTCAATAAAATATCTACCTGTGGAATTTCGTATGCATTATGAAATGAAGAACTTGTCAAAATTTCTTTATGGTACATGGTGTAGCGAACAAAGAAACTTGAAAAGGAATATCGCTCTTAGCAAAGATGCGTGAATAAAAAAAAATGAAATATGCGAAAAACTTGGCGCATAAAAACATAACAACAGAATCATCTCCACTCTAAACCGTCGAGGCATTGCCAATGTGATTCCTTTGAAGAAACATCGATTTTCAGTTAGTAATTCCTATGCAAGCCAATTTTTTGGTTGGTGGCGATAACATAACGATATCCCCACAAGCATACACAATAAGCCCTTCGGTAAGACGAAAATGTGAACTCGTTAAAAAAGCTTACCGAAGACAAGAGCTGTGAACATCATTGCTTTGGTAGAGTGACCCATGATCTTTAGATTTCTCAATTGGGGAAAGCGCACAACCTATATAAAACAGTGAAACAGCCAATGTTAGGAAAGTAGAAGAGAAAGGCATGGCCTAAGTAGGGAAGGTAGAATCTACATGTGGATGCTTAAACAGGTGGCTGAAACCAGCCCACAAGAAGAGAGAGTAGAGGATGGCTGCAGTTGAGAGATGCGCTGCGAGACGATAATGGCTCACACGTGGAACACCGACGAATTCCTCGTTTGGATCCAAACCAGCTGGCCGCGGGGGTGTTTTTAATCCACTGCGAACCATGTACCATCCTAAAAGACCCTAAGGGAAGGAAATTATTGAAATAAATACGTCGAATTAATGCAGACAGAGACGCGAAAGAGCCACTAGACTTATAAAGTAGGCATTAAATGAAAACTGCTTCTACACCTTAAGAAGGGGAATTGTAGAATTAAAGCAGATGGCAAAGTGGAAGAGCTAATAGTCACGCAAACCTTAGAGCGAAGCCATCGAAAAAAGTGTGCGGGTAGAGAACACCAATCACTTGGAAATACTAAAATACAAAGATGATACCAATTGAGACTTATACTATCGCGAAGAGATGTCAGTCATAGACAAACGTACAAAATCCTTGTTACAATGCAAATGGTAGATATATCTGATAATACCAAACTTAAAACTCTCCTGAACGCCACGAGAAGACGCATCAGAAGACCTCGACCTCGTGAAAGTTTGTGCAAAGGCCTTGATTTGTGGCCAAGATTTAACAAAAATGTGTAAAGTTACGCGTCTAGATGCCAAACAGCAAAACGAGTAGTGTTTATAAAAAAATAAACTTTCATGAATTTTAATCTGCATTATTTAATGTAGACGGAAGGCAATACCACTCTGCCATTATAAGAAAGATTGTTACATTGCGAACTAAACGAATTCCAACGAATACAAGCCCAATGACAAAGTCTTAAGATATTAACCACTTACACAGCTAAATGTAAAATTGTAGAGCTGCAAAATTAGAACTGTTCTTGTGAATAAACATATTGAAATATCAAGCCATAAAATGCTATACCTTACCAAAGAAGTAAATGAATAGACAAGCGCCTTAATGTCTTCCATTTACCTGGAATCCAATGAGAGCACCATATGATGCTACCCTGATTTTCATAACCTTATTGAAGTAACCCTTGTACCAAAAGAGTGCAGCTGGTATAGCATAGGCAACACCAATAAGGCGACCCAGTTGTCTGTGGCCATACTCCATGTGCCATATGAACTTGAATCGAGATAGTGTCATTTCCCCATGCTCTCTCAAAACACTTAAAATAATTCACTGAATAAAAATGAATGACATTACTGCTCATATTCTGGAAACTGTTTATATTTTTCGAATTCCGCAAGCCACTGCTCTTCGGTACGAGGCGGTACTTCTTTAAATGGATGCCAATCAACCATTGATAAACCAGACTCGGTAAGGCTAAAAAATAAAGTAAACAAGTTGATCCTACCGAGTTACTCCACCTACAATGATGACACCAAAAGTTAGTCCAGCCATTCCCATCAGCCAATATCCGACCTTCTTTCGGGCTGCATCAGAGATTCCTCTTGTAATAGGATCCACATAAGTGACCTGATATCGCTTTGGTAAGCAGCATAATGATGGCTTGGTGGGTTTTAACTTTGTTATAAGTGTGGCAGTCCGAAAATTTCCAAAAGACTTCTGCAGCAGAAAACCCAGCATTGCGGCCACAAGTAAAGAAAATCGTGGATTTCAAGGTCAAATATACACATGAAAAGTTACATTAAATAAATATATAATTATTTCTATTTTGTATATGAGAATATATTTCAATTTATAAGTTTTATTATTTAACTTTACTATGTAAAAGATAATTTATAAATAAATACCATATGTCATTATTAAAAATAAATCCTAACAACCTTATGTATTTGTTTAATTATCAAATGAATTAGTGAAAAAAGAAGAGACATGTTTGGTAATATATCTAAATTTGGTAAAAATTCAATTTTTTCAATACCCTTATTGAAGTATGAATTAATTTAGTTCAATTTTATCCATGAACTATTTTGCCATTAAATTGTCAATTCTGATCATATCAAGAAATAATAATAAGAAAAAAATTTCCAAAGCGCATTTAGTTATACAAACCAATATGTTAAACTTTGAAAGTAAACTTGATTTTTAGTAATTTTAATATCGCGTAATTTTTGTTATGAGCTCGAATAAACTTTGTGCTTTCAAGGCTGAATAGAATGACAATCACATTTCTACTTATCAGTAATCAGTAGATAACGCTTTACGAGTTTAAGTCAAATCAATTTTAATATGAATATGAATAGTTTAATTTAGCTAATTAAAATTTGAACATTTTCAACAGGCTTCATTTTTTATATTTTAATACAGTTTTGCGACTTAGATGACTCTTTTATCGTTTTTTGTTTTTTCTTCTTTGTAAAGTTCATAAACTTAACTTTGTATAGCTATTTTTAAGCCATTGTTTATGCGTATCATGAGGATTTTGAAACAAATATTCTTATAAATAAGGTGAGAAAAGTCTAAATTAGCACTAACTTAATAATGCTTGGTGATTCACTAATCTTTCATTTTCTGCTAAAACTAATTTCTATTCACTCTGCAACTCCTTATAGGTCGCACTTAGCCTCCAACGTGCTGCCTTCACACACTTTTTCATACCTTAAATTACGCATGTGATTCTACTACAAAAAAATAAAAAATTCAGCTAGTCTTTGAGGTGACGTCATTGCAGTTCTCTTTAGAATATAATTTTAAATTAGCTTTTTAATGACTTACTTCGTAAAACTAGCATGGCAATCATAAATGCGGTATTGAGAAGAAAATTCAACTGATTGGATATAGTTGATAATAAAAATAATAGTTATTCAATATCCTAACAAAAATTGTAAATGGAAGTAATTTTTAACAAATTTTAATCAATCAAAAATGAAGTAACAATATATATTCAGTTTTAAATGAAGAATCAAGCATTTAGGTCAAATGTTATTAATTGCGAAATGGTGTTTTCCCTGTAACCACTAAAAGGGAAGCTATAATAACATTGATATTAAAACAGATCCATGCAACAATTGATTTACAAGTAATAACTTATTCTTGGAATTTCCACGTCTTTGAGAAGTTGGCAATTATGGAATTTAGAGGTAAGGTTTAATTTTCTTAAAAAGAGTAAGTATTTTTAAATGGGAATTACGCAAGAATTGTGTTAGTTTAATTCACACGCACATGATTGTTACAGCTGTGCATAAATTTAGAAGTTATTATAAACTCCACAATAATTGCATTTCGTTTAAAAATAATTCAGAAGTTTAAGTACTAATTTAACTTAAATTAATTGGATTTGAATTCAATTGGGTGATTTTGATAATAAGAAATCACATTTTTGCAAAAGGCTCTAAATGAAGCTTCTTATGGGCTTCAAGTGAAAAGTGGGAACTGCTTCTTATAGATGATTCATAAATAAATTTCGGAAAAAAAGCGAATAATTGGATTTCATCTTGAGGCTAAAATAAAAATTTATCTGCAAAAAATCGTAGCTTTTTCGATTTCAGAGTATTATCCCATGGATAATTAGTTAAATAATTCATTTACACAATTCAGTTATTGAATATATTTTATTGAAATATTATTTAAGAATTTTTAACTTCCTCATTTCTCTGCGTATTTAGTTTGCCACGTCGCACAGTTAATGTTTACATTTTACTTGCAGAGGCCAATTAGCTGTTTATTTCGGTTCAATGGCTTGTTTGCTCATTAAAAATGCTTTTACTTCATTTCCTATTCAATTAAAGCAGCTGTAAGTATCAATCATCAATCATAACTTTAAAATTATACTTCGTTAGAAAATTGGGTAAAACTCATTTGAAGCGTTGCACAAAATACCAACAACGAAAAAAAGGGATTTCCCTATTTAATGAATTTAAGAAGTTCCTTCTAAATAGTATGGTTTTCACAAATTGAATAAAAGCTAAATTTTATTTGAACAGGATAAATTACAAATACAGAAATATTTTAATTTGAATCAATCTTTAACTCAAATCTACCTTTTTAAGAGATCTCTTTAGAGTTGTTAGTAATTTTATATATTGGCAAAGTTATTTCCAAAAATAGCATTCTTGAAAAAATTGAATAAAAGTTTATTGAGCGCTTCAATGAATTTTAAAAGTGACCAATATAGTTGCGTTGTTTTCTGAAATTTTTCTATACCCCCAATCAATCATTGTCGCAGTTTTTTATCAATTTTGAGTGCACAATGAAAATGAATTTTAAACTTTGTGTTTTGGTATTTATTGAAGCAAAACAAATAGCGGATAATGGGAAACCTATGAACGCGTAGAATAGACAATTAACAAAACTTGAAGTGAAAAGAAATAGATTCGATGAAATTTTAAAAAAAAAACTTTTGGCCTTAATTCATTTTGTTTTGTTTTGTTTTTTTCGGTATTAAAAATCTATACATGTTTGATTTAGTTCTGCAATGCATCTTTTAATATTTCAGTAAAAAACAGTTTTGCCTCTGTTCCGAACTAATTTCATAAGCACGTTATTTGGCCACTATACCAAATCCGCCATTTGCCATTCAACACGTGACCGAAAAAATAGAAAAATAAATACGAAATCTCTCAATAGCTTCTTTTCTATTTGCTATGGTAATTAGCTTATTCTAAATAAACACTGCCATAAGACAAATTTTATTTATGACTTAGTTGTATATTTAATATAAGAGTAAAATTATTCTAATGAGAACAGCGAATGAGAAACACGAGTTAGGACTTACCAATTGCACATCTTAAGCTTACGCTATCGTGAGAATTTGCATCAAAATTAATAGGCTAGTGAAGGTTACGAGAAATAAGCAATTTATTTTAAATTATTGAAAGTTTTGCTACTGCTGTTAATCCCCCCAATACTAAAACGAAGATTAGATCAATGTTAGCAAGCACATAAATTATTTATAATGACAAAACTCATCTACCTAATGTGCATGTTTAAAGTTTTTTGAATTTGCAGTTTGAGCTAAATTTAATTTTAATTAAGTATACATTTTATGCATCTAATTAATAGCAGAAAAAATGGAAATTGATTTATGTGCCTTGGCGGGTACTATTTATACTAATGTAATTAATTTTATTTTATTTCTAGTGCATCTTGCAGAATTATAATTAATTTAACTCCATCGTAGAAATAATAATCATAGCTTATAACGCTGAAATATGAGTCATTTTATAATAAACAATTTTATTTAAAGTAATTATTTACGAGGAAACGCAAATTAAATAACAGTATTTTGTAAAAGATAAAATTAAAAGACTTTGAATATTTGAAAATGTGGGGCGTGCATTCTCAAATTCCATTAATTTGAATCATAAGACAAAATGAAATAGGCTCTAATCTACAGCAAATTCTTCCCATGTTTCGTGATTAAAGTTTAAAAGCCCATCTAAAGTAAGATTTCTAGAATTTATGAAAAGGTTTTATTTTATCACAAAGATCCACTAAATCATGTGAATTAATATTGCTTTTAAAGGCACTTAAATCTTGAAAATAAAAATAATTCTTATCCCCTTAAAAGTGCATTGTACAAAATCTTGTATCTCGTGAATATGCCGATATTATTACTACGAACGAAACTAAAATGTAAATGTGAATTGATTACCAACACATTATGAAATGTTGCCTTCTAACAAATTTAATTTAAAGTTCAATGAGAATAAGGTGTATGATTTGAAACGCGAAAAATATTTCTAATGATTCGTTTCTTTGCTTGCAAAATTTGCTAAATTTTTATTAATGGTAAAAAAATTTCAAGATCTACGAAATTGGAGGGTTTACAAGTATCTATTAATTATCGGACAAAAATAACCCTAATTGCATTTTAACTGTGCATTTTTGTTTGATTTTGTTGTATTGATTGAAATTCATGCCCCCTCAACAATTGGAGTTGTTTTTAATTCAAATCAAATTCATTTTATAGCTGTTTCACTTTAAATGATGGTTGACAAGTTCATCGATTTGGAATGAAAACATATCAGTCCACTCGGAAAAAGTTGATACACCATAATAATTTGTTTACAGAGCATTCTTGAACTTTGAATAAACAAAGGAAGATCAGTTGCATTGTCAATTCCTTCTTCACACCATTGTTTATCCGGACGGTTGAAAATATTGTGCACTTGGATGGAATTCAATTACTATACTATTCGTAAATGCGTATGTTCCCAGAACAACATTCATTAAATTGTTAACTGGTTGATGAAGATATCATTACTTCTAAAAATGGACTCTCACTTATTGTCCAGATCTGCTACAAATTATTTATTCATTATTAATTATTTTAATTTCAACTTTTGCTTAAAGACGGTATTTTTCATTAATTCCGCATAGTTCTCAGAAATACTAGGTTTTTAGTCTGCACATATTAACCGATGTTTTTTGAACGTGGGGTGTGGGATAGACTTACCTCCTCGTAGTGCACCCTGGGCAATGTATACACATACGGCAAAAAAGTCTTTTAACCGGCAGTTGACTTCTCACTTCAAACTACTATCACCCCACTGCATGTCATATTCGACCCCTACCACAGTTCTCATCTTACCCTTTCTGAGCCTTGGTGTCTGTCTGTTTCTTTTACATCTGTGAATCACTCTTCAGTTCTCCCTCCCGAATTCTTCTCATTTTGATGTTCCTCCTCCCCTCTGAGAAGCCCGAAGTCAAATAAAGAGCTAATGATAACTATCAAAACGCCTGCCGTTTGATATAAATAAATAAATAAATGAATAAGGTGTTTTTTGAACGTTCTAAAAATCGTATTGAATTAAAATAAATCCTTTTAATCAAAAGTATAAATAGTTTTCACTTTCATCTTTTTTGCAGGCTCAATTTTGATGCATCCATTTCTGGAGTTCATAGTCATGGAAACACTTCCTCTCTGTTTAATTGAGGTGCCTTGAATTCAGTGGAAAATATAAGAGTGGTCGACAAAACTCTGAAAGGATCAATAGAGAACACATGTAAAGAGCGTGTTATTAAGTCAAAACATATCATATATATAAGAAATATTGAGTCAAAATGGCCTTGAATGTAGAAGTGACTAACTAAAGAGAAGAAGCAGAGCACTATGCAAACCAAGTTGGTCAATAAAATTTAAATTCACAATTAATCTTATTTCCATACATATCGAATAAACTTGCCCTGATTAAGGTTCCTCAAAATGGCCTCAATGATTCAATGAGACTTTAGAGCTTGAATTATTTTTCCTATCACAAAGATATGCATTTTCACACATGGACCATGTCAAAATTTTGACGCTTAATTACTTCAATGGACAACCATTTATCAAATTGCTAATCGCCCTTTGTCTACGAAAAGTGACTGTCGCTTTTCACAGGCCTTTTGTGAGAACAGTGCAAATGGACACGGAATTTTGTTAAGCTGTTAAGTTCTTTGCAACTTTAGCCTATATATTAATGGTGCGTCAACCCCTTTTAAAAGCGCACAGTAATATTACGCTTAGTTTTGAATTGGTTGCAGACATGAAAAAAAAATCAATATATTTTGATTTTGTAATTAAGAAATTGTTTTAAACGCCACTTACCTTTTTTAGCCATTTGAAAAAAAGAGTAGCCCTTTCATATTTTGCTTTATATGGCATGCGAGCTTAGAATAATCCGCAATTTAAACATTCCATTTTTAGAAAAAAGTGAAATATTCCTAAACTCTTTGGCTTTCTAACTTCATAAATTTCGTCATAACAAGCTCTAGAAAGATTAAAAATATATTAAGCTTAGGGAAAGAGAGGGTCCTTTTATTAATAAACGGAGCAATACGTAGTATGAGAAAGTTGGTAAGCAATTTTAAACAAGAAAAGAAAATGGATTGAAACGGATAGGAAAGCAAAGCAAAACTTTTGGCAAACTATGTAAGCACACATTCACCACTAAATCATCCAATTTGATCCACTAAATTGGCAGTCCCAAATAGCCAAAGCCATAATACGTTCTTTTTATTGATTAAAACCATGGGGAATTTATCGTAGCTGTTAACTTACAACAGCAACACAAGCAGTTGGCCGCAAAAAAATTTGAGGTCAACAATGGGTCCAAAATTAAGGACAATGGGGTCATCAAGTTGTGGGGTAAGATCCCTAATGATAGATTGAAATCCCCTTACATAAAGACGAAGATTTTTAAAAGCAATTCCCCCCCCCTCCCTCCCTCCCCACCCAATTTACTCCTAATTCTATTAAAGCTAATGATTTCTGTAGGCTATTCCTTCCAACCTTCAATTTACATTCCATATAGGCTTTCTAGTGATCATTCTATCATGTAACTATCACCTTCAATCATCATGTCAGACCTATAACTTGAAATTACCAAATACTTAATGCCTTGACAGGTAGAAAAGTTGCAAGTTTCAAAATAGTGACTGAAAACCACACAAAAGTGAGCTAAATAATTAGCATTTATTCATTAAATGTCTACTGCCTAAAGCAATACTGGCACTATTGTTTTTTCAGATATTGTAGGAGGGCACAAACCAAAATCAATACCGACTCTTTTTTCAAGTCGTAACATTTTATATGATTAATTTGAATAAATTAATTAATTACATGCTTATATGCATCTAAATGATATTATTTTCCTGATTTATTTCTGAGTTTAGATGTTCAATTTTATTTGTGACTCTAAATTTTAAATCTAGTGTGTTCTATGATTTACACTTGTGCTTGGAAAAATTTCATTTCTAAGTATGCACATTTACTTTCCCGTTTCTATTTAAGCTCTCAAAATAACTAAATAATAAATTTTTGAATATGAAATTTGTAGCGCTTGTGAAACAACTCTACAAGTAGATGGAGGAACAATTGGAACTTGATTACTACATTTTTCTCAGGTACTTTATTTAAATTATGAGTTTGGAAACTGCTTTGCCCAATTGAAACATTCAAGGTGAATTAATTAATGCAAAATAAAATAAATTCTTGTAAATTTTAGGTAGGTATTTGGCAGAAAATTAAATAAAGATTAAACCCTCAGCTAAGAAAATGTTAATGTAATATTGGCAACGAATTAACACGTGAATTAGATAAAGGAAATGAGATAACATATTTTATGGGATAAAAACGAAGTGGACGCAGTGACCTTGCTAACAGTAAGCAAAAGTAGTTTGATTCAATAGGAAGTAGAACTCACAACAAGGGAAATCGATAAAATAGCAAAAAATATCTGGGTGACAATTCGCGCATTGTATAAAAAGTACTAAACAAATCTCAGTATAGATTAAAGAAGTCGTCAAGATTTTAGGGAAAAGGGTAATTAATTAATTAATTGGGCATTGAACTAATGGTAAAAGTGATACATTCCATTGTGCATATTAATGATGGCTTTTTAAATTTTCTGGTTCTTAATATTTTTAATCCACTTTAAAATTGAAATGTTTATAAATAGTTAGACCTAGGATAAAAATCTGATTATTCACACTTTTGTTCTCATGGAAGAATAATAATAGATTAAAATAAAATAAATTGAGAAAAATTTAATTGCCTAATCAAAAACCCAATAAATGGCAGTTGATCCGACCAAAAATACTAGACGCAACGTATTTATTTATATCAAATGGCAGGCGTTATGATAGTCATCATTGGCCCTTTAGTTGACTTCAGGCCTCACAGAGGGGAAGAAAAATCAAAGTGTAAAAAAAGCTGAGAGGGGGGAGGGGGAACAAAAGATTGCTTCAAAGATGTAAAAGAGACAGACACAGAGGTATAAAAAAGGTGAGGCGAGTAATGTGGAAGTAATCAAATATGACATACAGCGGGGTCATGGTAGTCTGAAGTCAACTGCCCGTTAATAGACGTTTTTGCCGTATGAGTATACGTTGTCCAGGGTGCCCCATGTGGAGGTAAGTCTCTCACACTCCCCACTAGACGCTACTTGGTATAAACGTTAATGAACCAAATTCTTGCTTCAAACTACTTTTAATTTGAGTTGCAAAGATGGCACTTCAAATGCCCAAATTAAGATATTTCATGACCCTTCCTTTGGATGGTAGAAAACGCCTGTCCAATATTTATTGATCAATTTTACGAACCTTGAATTTTGATCGTGTCACTTCAATCCACTTTTGATTTAAGGGGGTGAAAGTGAAAGATGACCTTTTATGATATTTATAAGCCTGCAATCCTAGCATGTAAAAGGTGAAATAAAAGAGGCATTGCTACAAAAAAATATTAATTTTATTTATAATTCTATCGAACCTTTTGCTATCTAAATTTCTCACAGAGTTAACTAAACTAATAACTATTAACACAACAAGTGTCATATAGCTGTCTGCAAACATAAGTGGTGTGAATAAATGTGATGTCTTTAAAAAAATTCAATAAACGCGGAGCGACCCCTATTAATTAATTAATTTTGGAGCTCAATGGGGGGAGTTCATCAGATTTGATTGGTGATTCAAGGTAGTGTAAGAACTATTTGTGGTACGTGTGCGAACCAGATTCGCGAATAAATGGGCTATAGGTTTACCTCCGACGAAACAAATTTTGGCATTTTTTCCTCTGCAATCAAAAAAAAAGAATTTTTTCAGGGAAAACCCTGATAAAAATAAAGGTGACCAATGAAATTAAATTCTCATTTTCAAGCAGTCGGGCATAAATTAGTTGCTTAATTCGGGCTCGGTGCATTTGAATGTTACCTATAGCTTTATTGTTATTAATATTTTAATTATTGTTTGATTTATGACTGAAATCATGCTCAGAACTTACTTATCACTTGATTAATTTAAATAAATTTGCCTTTCACCTGGTATTCATGTTCTAACATGACTCTGAAATGATGCAGCTTGTAAGAGTTCGATTGAATACCAAATTAGTATTTCTTTAACTTTATTTCTTATTAATAAACCTTTTTCATTTTCATTAATACTTTTGAACTTTAAATTGGTAATCAAAGTCAGCATTTGGAGAAAATAAGATTTTAATATTCTAATATTTTATATTTGCCAATCAATGATGCGGCAATGGAAAAATACAACTATGAAAAAAACATTCATTGTCATTACGTTTAAAACGAATTGTAATATTTCACAAATTGAAATTTAGTTTTGAATTTTACCTTCAACTAAATTCAAAATTATTATGACACTAATTAAAAGTGCAGATACAGTCACGCGCATTTCGCAGCTCGTTTGTCTTGGAAAACTCCATTTTAAATTGAGTTTACTTACTCCAAGTTTATGAATAATGAGTTAAAAATTGACTCAATGGGAAATTCATAACCTGGCCAAAGATTCTAAAACAATTTCACTAACTAGTGTGGCATGGCAATATCAACACATTTTATGCTAAATTTTGAAAAACATTATCTGGATTATCTATGTTTTGTTTTGGATATATATTTTGTTTTATCGCATTATGAAACAAATTTCAACATTTTCTTTATACAATACATAGCTTTAGCACATTTCACCACTTGTTTTAATTCTCTTCGTCTCGTCAAACCAAATACATTTGTGAGATTGATCAAATATTTATTATAAGTATTTCTTTTTATCTCGAAAGGAAAATCGTGAGCATATAGATAGCTTTCAGAAACCAACTTTCTAAATAACTGAAATATATATTGGCTTAAGTCCCACACCCGGCCCCCTAGTAAAGCCTAAGAAGGGTTCCCAAATCTATTTTAATTATTAAAACATGGAATAAATTGACCACTTTTATAAAAAAAATTATTCTGAAAAGTACATTTCATACATAAAGTTCTTCCTTTTGAAGACATTATATGCATTTTTTGATTGAAAAGCTTCGTATCAGGATAAGTGCTAATTTTACAAATATTAGTGATAATTTTCGTTAACCACTATTTGATACAAACAAAATTTTGCTAAATTTAGCGACTCAGAGGAACGTCTTTCGGCATATTGAAAAATTGTCATAATGAGTACATATAACAAACTAAATAACAAAACTAGACACATTCAGCGCACAATTTCTTATTAGCTTCCATTTATCTACAAAATTTTATTTTCCATGTGGAGTTTCCCACATTTTTGGGGACTTGAATTTTACAAATACAAGATAAACAAATATCCCAACCGAAATCCTTGGAAGAATAACACAGATTTGGGGTAATAAAAGCCAAGATAACTCCATGGAAGAGTTGGTTCTGAAACGGATAACTTTATTTTCAAACTAAATGTGAACAAAAGTAGAAATTTACCACAAAACGATTTGAAATTGGATTTATTTCTCGTCTTCTAAGCTCTAAAAACATTTTATATTTCTCTTTAAGTTTTGTTTTATGATAAACTTCAGGTCTAGTTTTATAATTGGTCTTAACCGCATTAAATGAACTTCAAGTGTTCTCTGTTTTCTTGAGTTACTTTTTTCATATGCACTTATGAAAGCTAGCTCTCGAATCAGATATAAACTAATTATTTAGAATTTCGCGTTATTTTTACTTACTTTTAGTCTTTTAACAAAGATTGAACTAATTTGCCACCCTCTGTTTACTAGAAATCAATTTGTTTTAATGAAAGGACTGGAATTTATTATTTTTATTGGTATGAATAGAAGTAAAATGTATTAACTAAAGGGAAGACCCCCATTACGGCAAGATTTTAGAAAAAAATATACTTTAATTAACAATAACGCTTCTAGAGTCAACAACTTTGAAAATAGCTTTTTTTCTAATAGTGTAAAACAGCTCAAAAATTTAAACGCATCGCATAAGAAGAGAAAATTATTGAGACCAGTTTCGCCACTAACGTGATTTAAAAGCCTTTTAACCAAACAAATTTATCTGCCATCTGTCTTTTGCGTATAGTCTGAGTTTAGACTAACTTTTTTAAATATTGCGGCATATTAATCAAATTACAAAAGGAAAAATAAATATGGGTAAATGCTTAACTCCTAAAAAAAGGCAAAATTTAAAAGGCTAAAACAAAGCAGCAATTTGAAAATTCAACATAATTCTCATCAACAAGTACAAATAATTTCATACTGTAGAGAAATTTTATTTATGTCTAGTACCAAAAAGTTCGCTTAATTTTGGCAGGTATTGTTTTTTTTCAAAATTTAAACTGATCACGTGTTATTCAGTTTACGATTTATATTCAGCCGAGGTCTATTCTATCATTTAGCTAAATTCTGCAAATTCACGTTTTTGACTTTACGTTCACAGAACTGTTTCAATATATTTAAAAACATATATATATATTTATTTATTTATTTATTTATTTATTTCAAATGGCAGGCTTTATGATAGTTATCATTAGCCCTTTAGTTGACTTCAGGTTTCACAGTGGGGGATGAACATCAAATCAAAAAGAGTCGAGAGGGTGGGGGGGNGGGGGGGGGGGGGGGGGGGGGGGAACAGAAGAGTGTTTTAAAGATGTAAAAGAGATAGACACAAAGGTAGAAAAAAAGTGAGATAAGTACTGTGAAAGTGGTCGAAAATGACATAGGGTGGGGTCATGATAGCTTGAACTCAGAAGTCAACTGCCGG
>UZAE01012817.1:0-31298 GCA_900617975.1 Rodentolepis nana | reverse complement strand
AGGGTGCATCACGTGGAGGTAAGTCTATCGCACACCCCGTGGTATAGAAGGTAGAAAGGAAGGTAATTGGTGAGGGGGGGGGGAGTTTAGACATTTTACTGTCGAGTTTTTGCTCCTCTAATCAGGGCTTCTGCTTCGAAAATTCCCTACAACCTTTTCCTTACACTGCGACTCCAATATTTCCCCCTAAAGAGTTACCGAATGGTGATTAAATTTAGCCAGGCGCAATAAATTTTTTTCACGAGAACTCACTAAATACGGTCCATTAAAATTAGTCATGAGAAAAATTGCGCATGCAGAACTGGTTGACTGATTGTTATTTTTGGAGCATATTGTAGTCAAGGTCAAGCGCATTCCACCTACAATAATGAAATTCAATCATTCTGACTTAAATCAGCGGACTCTTATCAATGCTAATCGCAGGAACCATAACACACTGGCAGAAGCTATATGTTTTACCTTTCCTCGCCATTTTCAATAAGTTGCAGACAACGAATCAATATAATAAGATCATAATAAATGTGGATTGAGGCTTATTCGTGTTAAGTAAATGGTAAATCAGCTCTTAATGTTTGATGGCAGCGCACAAATGTCGTTCGACTGTAGCTTTGTGTACGTTTTGATTTTGCTTTACAGTCAATGGATATTTTATTTACAAAATATTGAAGAAAGCCATAGGTTAAAACAAACGCCAGTATCTCCATAAAATGTAGAAATATATGATGTCATTAAAATTTAATGTTGAAAATTGTACTCTTAATGCCTGTCTGTTTGGTGCTATTGTCAATACTAATGAATTGGAATTTGCTCTTTAAAAAGGCGAACTCGTAACAACATTGTAAATAAGTTCAGACAACTGTGAACGAGAATTTGGTCAAAATAATTTTTCAATCATGAAATTCGAATTTTGAGAAGAAGAAATCAATCAAGTTGATGAATACGAAATTCATCCTTATTGTGGCTGTTCTGATTTTCAAAGTATTTCCAAATCTCGAATCGGTCACCACACACCCTTTTCACCTGGTAATAATAGTACTTAAGTAAGATATAAAACATATTTTCACTAAACCATCAATTGATCAATGCATATGCCCTCAAATTGCTTCTTTTGCATCACCTTTATTCCGGCTATTTTATTATTGGGCTGGCAACTAAGTCATTGCCGTTTTTTATTGACAGATTCACTCTATACTTTCTTTTGTTTTGTTAACGTGGCCAGAGCATCTAACTTATATTTTTTTCTTACTGTATGGGCTTCTAGGTTAATTAGTAAAAAATTTTTTTGTTTAGTTCTTTAGCTTTGTTTTTATCCCAATTTAAAAATGAAAGAACAGGACGTGCACTTCCGACACATTTTATTGTATTACTTCCGAAAAGGCAAGAACGCATCGCAAGCACAAAAGAAGTTATGTGCCGTATATGGAGATGAAGCCTTAAAAGAAAGGCAGTGTCGAAATTGGTTTGAAAGATTTCGTTGCGGTGATTTTTCACTGAAAAATTCACAACGATCTGGCCGCCCAGTCGAAGTGGATGAAACCCATATCATGGGCATTATCGATTCAAATCGTCACAGCACAACACGAGATATTGCAGAGAAGCTCAATGTGTCGCATACATGCATTTAAAAAAATTAAAAACCCTTGGTTATGTCAAGAAACTTGATTGATGGATCCCTCACCAGTTAAAGGAAATTCATTTGACGTAACGGATTAGCATCTGTGATTCGCCGCTACTGAAACGCAATGAGAATGAGAATGATCCATTTCCGAGGAAGAACCTAGTTACTGGCGACGAAAAGTGGATAGTTTATAACAATGTTACTCGCAAGAGATCATGGGTGAAGCAAGATGAACCAGCCCAAACAGTATCAAAAGCAGAGATTCACCAAAAAAGATTATACTGTCAGTCTGGTGGGGGGATCACAAAGGAATTTTGTATTTTGAACTCATGCCGCAGAACCAAACGATAAATTCAAATGTGTATGTTGAAGAACTCGAAAAACTGAAAGAAGGATGCAATTGAAGATAAGCGGCCGGCATTATCAAATCGGCGGAAGGGTGTTGTTTTCCATTATGATAACGCAAGGCCCCCCCCCTCCCTCACATCTTTGGTTACTCGGCAAAAATTATTGGAACTGGGTTGGGATGTTTTGTCACACCCACCATATAGCCCTGACCTTGCGCCTTCGGATTACCATTTGTTTCGTTCCATGCAAAGCTCTTTAAATGGTAAAATTTTTAACAACGCGGATGATGTCGGATCACACCTAACTCAGTTTTTTAATAGCAATGACCAGACATTTTACGAACGGGGAATTTTTACTCTGCCAGAACGATGGCAAAGGTCATCGACAAGAACGGCCCATATCTAATTGAATAAAGTAATATTTTTAAACAAAAATTCCGAATTTGCCTTCTTATTTGAAATCGGCAATGACTTAGTTGCCAACCTAATAGATTGTGCGGATTTTCGTTCTACAATGTGTGCACTCTGCTGTTCTATTCACAGAACATATGATATATGTTGGGTATTACCGGTTCATACGTTCGCATAGTCTGCACAAGTTCATTCTATTACATGAAAATAAATCGATTTACAGCATAATCACATTAACCTTGTAGTAGTTATGTGTAGAAAGCTTAGACATTCTGCTAATTGGGGGGGGGGATAATTTCCGAGAGTTGTTGATCCCCCATAGTTATTAGCCTTATGAGCTGCGGTAAAACAGAGGGTTTGCAGTTTTAGAAGGATAAGAACGCAACGAAATCAATTCTAATGAATTGGGGTGTCATTGTTTAAGTATTCCTTTTATTCACTTCTAGGTATTCAAAGCCGGAAGTTGGTTGTTTTTGGAAATTTTTCTTCTCGGCGCCGTGCTCCTTTATTCTACCGTAAGTCCACATTGGCTCTATTAATCAGAAGTTTGTTGTTTGAAAATTGCCACGTTTTTTACTGTATAAACCTGAGAAATATCCTTCTTAAAATATAAGGCAAACGATTGACTCTAATCATACCAAAATTGATTTAAATTCTTATTTGTTTCCTATTTAATCGAGTGTTTATTGTAAAAAGTAATTGATTGAGGATGTAAGATCGGAGAAAGTGGGAGTTGTAGATTTCCCTCTCTAAACCAGAAATCTCCGTAGGACTCCAGCTGTTTCGACGCAGCATTCAAGTAGATGGAAGGCAATAAGCATTAATTTCAGTTTTTTCCAGAGTGAAGGTGATGCGAAATTTGTCAATGTTATCCTCAGCGCTGCTATTAAGCCCAAAGCAAGCTTCCTCATAGTACTATAGAAGAACTGATCTATTTGTAAAGGTATTTGTTATTTGCCACTATCAATTCTTCAGGATATACCTACTGTCTCCTAACAATCTTCACCACAGCAACAGTTCCATTACAATTAACAGAGTTTATTTATAACAATCGATTTATTGGAAAAGTGTACTATATGTAATTGAACGGTAGGGGTAATGGATTTTTTATTCACCGAGGGAATTTAAACAGGCATGAGATTGGGAACAAAAATGTCGAGTCAAACTACTACAAACGTCCGATTATTCCGAATGCATCGACTCAGTGAGGGAAAGTGCAGTCTCTTCCCATACTTAGGTGTATATCAAGCCATTTGTGATCGAAGGCCAAGTAAGATGCCGAGGCAATGCTAACTCACAGAATGATATGGTTCAGGTTGTCTTGTGGTTTGACAAATTTAGAAATTTTCACAAGGAAACCAAAAATATTAATATTCATCCTTCTTTTGAAAAAAAGAATAAAATAAGTGTGAAGAAAATTGGGGTAAAAAGGCAAATTTCAAAAAAAATTAATAAATTCATTTCTTACAAGACCAGTTGGAAAGTCAACACAAAGTAACAACGCGCTTTTTTTACATTATAACAACTAGTAATAATGATATCCGCCTCCCTCCCCCCCCCCACCCCCCAACTTTACTGTTTAAATTCAATTACTATTGTAATAAATGCTATTAGTAGATGAGAGGTGGGGAGGAGGGGGTGGTTTATGACCCGACTGCCCAAACTCATCGCTCACGCGAGCCCAAAACAGATGTTCAATAAACAAAGTTTAATTTTATCTTTGGAGTCTGAAACAATAGCGAGCTTGTATTCGTCGAACATCTTTCGCAGTAATTATTATTATTTCAAATATATTTCATATTATTTTTTATGAAATAATTCCTTTTTACCTGTAGTAAGATATTATTAATTTTAAATAATCAGCAAGTAAACTGAATACATTATATTTTTTCCTGCAACTACATATATGAAAGCAGCATCGACCATTATGACCCCTTCTAAACTTAGTCCACGAAATTAGTACCCATGTCATTAGGTCTTGGAGGTAAAATGAAGGTGGCAAGTTTGATTATATGCGCATATCAGTCTTCTAGGAATGAAATTGAATTCTCATTTTTTTCTCCTTAGAACATTGTAATGTACTTTCGAGCTAGTAGTGCCATTTGCATTCTAATGCCCTGGTTTCGTGAAGTTGGCTTCTCCTTGATGTATGGTGTACTCATTGTCAAGTTATATCGGTGAGTTTCTACTCGTCGCATAGAATCTACTGAAATAATTTCAGTAACTCGATTCAACTTCGCTGTTTACTTTCAGAGTGCTCATCTGCTTTCAATCCCGAAAAGCACATCGGGTGCACGTGCGCGATAAGGACCTCTTCAAATACCTCGGATGCTTTGTGGCCATAGTGATTGGCTACATGCTGGCGTGGACCGCAGTCACTTTAGACTTCACACGCTTCAAAAATATTGCTGGGGTTCCCTCCACACTTACCCCAACTGTTTCCGCTACCATTCCATCTTTTCCTATCGCACAACCCCAGCAAACTGATATCATAGTAAAGGGTCGGGTTTCAGTTAACGATGCTCGTTCCACAACGTCTCCTCTTGATCCTTCTTTATTGCCTATCAATGTCAGCTCTGAGACCGGGTGTCGAAGCTGCTCGGCAAACTCCAGTTTACCTGTTGTCAACTTTACTTCAATTAGACGTGATAACAAAACCGAGTCTAGAGTTGATAAAAAATTGATAAATCAGGGGGGCCCAATCAATTATCAGTATTTCAGAGTTTGCAGGGCCTTATTCTGGGATATTGTGATTGAACTCGGTAGGAAGATGAAGCTGTTTTAGTTTATACCAATCTGAATTCACTATTATTACAGGCCTTCCATATTTTACTTCGACGTAGGTGAGATGACTGTTCTCTTAATCGGTGTGCACTATTGCCGGCTCATTTGGTCAGCGCCCTCGGATTTCAATGAAAATCGGTGTATCACCGTTGCACTTCTGACCGAGTTAATTGGTTCTGGGACCCTTTACCTTGCTCGGTGAGTAAAAGCCGTCTTTAACACACCCACAACGTATGAGGAAGAATTCACTTAACATATTGCCTCTTCCTTTAGGCATTTTATCTGGTACTCAACACACCCGGATTTCATGTACTTAATCTACTTTGTCCGGTGTCATTTAACAGTGACAGTTAATATTGCGGTGATTTTTGGTCCTAAGGTTTGTTTCTCTTTCCTTAATAGAAGAATAGAATTGCTCTCTTTTTACACTACGTCATTTCTACAAGCCTGATCCTTTGCTCAAATCTGTCCCCGAAAGTTTCAATTATCAATATTCGGGTATCGATTCCTTTATTTTATCGATTGTGACTCATTTCTGGTTCACGCTCATAAACGTTGCTTTGCTTATCATGATCGATAAGTACGTTTACTTATTTCAATTATGCCGATAAAGGTTTCATTTCGATCTTATTTCTCCAAACCGGTCCAAAATTAATATTAGAATAAGCTCTGATTATTTGTTAATTTGCAATATGAATGGAGGGTAAAAGTTAATATACACACTTTAAAATTATTAGAATGTCTATTATTAATTAGGATATTGGGATATTTGGTGAAAAGGCTTCTGGGTTTTTATGATATTCACGACTAAGCACGCAGATATTCTGTTTCCTTTATAGACTTATTGTTTGGAGGGACTTAGATTTAAACTGATAGTGCACGAGTAAGAGCCACTTCAAGAAACAGAAATAGAGTGTCTGGAGATCAGGAAGAAATGGTTTAGAGTCATCTCTCAAATTGTCACTGTTTATTAATACAATCGAACTTTGAGAATTGAATTACCTCAATAAAATTGTTTAACCTCGACCTTTCAGCCTTCTTGTCACCTCCACATTAAACTGTAAGCTATTAACTATAGGTTAACCTTTTAGCGCCCTTAAAACCGCAAGGTCTACTCTTTTAAAATAAGCTCTATTGGTACTAGACTCTTAGCAGAAGGCATTATTGCTGTTCGAAGCATGTTCAATAGGTGTTTATAGGCTTCGCCTGATGCACCACCAAACCTCATCACGTCGACGTCATTAGTCGGGTGTGAGACACGTGTAAGTGTGGTTGGGTGCATTTTGGCAAAAATAATTCGGGCGTTAAAGGGTTTATCAATTATTTATCCTCAAAACCGTTGGAAGAAAAAGTAACTGAAGCGAAGAGACCGACTTCCCTTATTCAAAGAAAACCGGTAAGCAAGCACTGAACATCGTAGACAAGCCCTTCCAGCAATTTAGTGGACGAATAGTGAAGTGTTCTTTCCGTAAATATTTACTTCCCGAATGCAAAAGATTAAAATCGACTAAGACTCCTTGATATTCAAACGTTGCTCTCAGGATCTTTTGGCCCCTTCCTTTATCCAATTGCTGTATTTCCACTTACTTCCCACAAAGACGAAAAAATATAAGTTATTTCCCACCGGATTGTGTTAATAGTAAAGCATTCAAAATGTCATTTGCTCTGACTTAATTAACTGTTAAAATTAGAAAGCGTCTATATGAATCTTAACATTGGTAAAGATATTAGACCTAATCGGTGGCCATCTGCCTGCATCTTTTCCTTTTCTCCCTACTTAAAGTCACGTGTGTGTCGGCACCTCTGCGTAATTATTTGCATGTCCTTTTGAGGAAAGCTTTCTTTCAAAGTTCATATTTTGAATGTAAAATGGCCCTACGACGTCACTCTGGTAATGGACTCGTATTCTGTCAACTTGTAGATTTTTGGTTCGAACCCCTAACCTCTGGCATACCACACCTACTGGATCATCAATGCGTGACCCACGTATATCCTAGTATAGAAATAAATTTCATGTCCTAAGTACGCCCTAAGTTGCTGCCAAAGCTGCAGATTTCCGTATTGTTATTGAATGATTTCAATGTATTTGGTTTCTACTACATTATACCATTAGAGGCTTTCAGAAGTATTACTGAGCATTGGGAGTCGAAGTTCGAAATCCATTTGTATACAACCACTGACCAGAATGTTATCAATATAGCTGATTTCAACAAATCTTTGAATCTTTCTCAGTCAGTATGACTTTTATATTTTTTCTCGTTTCTATTAAAGCCATTAAGTCACCACTATCTAGTGAATTGACATATCTACTCATCGTTTACATTAACCTTTCATTTGTGCAGTTCTGGTACATTCACAAACCCCCCACACCCCAACAGACAGGGGGAATGGTAGTTGGTGTAGGAGGAGCTCGAAGAGGGATGGTAGGCGCAGCACCTGGAGCTTCGGCAGCTCCACATCTTGTACCCTCCAACAACAAACTGCGTCTTGCCTCCAATGGAGAACTCGATTTGGCTGACGTCAATTTAGCTGACATGGACCCAGAAGTCATTCGGGTGAGAAAACTGAAGGGTTTAGAGTTTACCACTAATAGGCTTACTAATATCATGTCTCCTTGTCAATTTTAGAGAGAATTGAAGCGCTTGTATTCAGCTATTGAGATCTACAAAACAAAGGCAATGCGCAGGGATAATCCACACATCAGCAAACGCAGAGGTGGACGTAAACAGCGTCGGTGAGTGTGACATTGTAAGCTCTTCTACGCTCAAAACCTATGCTTTCCCTCCACCCTCCTGTGCTCTAGTCTCTGTATCACTAACCTTGCATGAAGGAACTACGATTTGATTACATCAAATCAATATATAGTTTAATCAGCTCAATCTTGCGATTGAGGTAGGTAATTCCTCGTGTCTAAGGACCTAGATTTTCACTGATTTCCATTTTCAGTAAGCAAGGTAATTACTCAAATATAATATATAATTTAGGTAACTTTGACAAGTCTGCTTTGCACCATTTCACGAAGGTGTTCATCAAATCCAGCAACCGACTGCTATCATTGATAGACCTTATTCTCTTTCGACCTTGAAGAAATCGATAATGCAATCACTCCCATTTTATGCCCTACGGAAAAGGCACTTCTTCGCAAACATCCAAAGTTCGAAGCTTCTTAGCGAAATGAAAGAAAATACTTCCCCAGAACCAAATTCAACCCAAAAAGAATACTGAGAGAGAAAGGGTAGCTATAATGACTCCCATAGCCACTGCCACTCTGCAGTACGCGAATGCTGTATAGGATGCTTAAATAACTGCGCTTATCATCTACGTGTCTCCAAGATATCCTTTCCTTATCAAATTAAGTGTTTTTAACGACCATTTAATAGATTTTGTAGTTTCTTTTCGTCTCAGAAATGGTGTATATGCTTGACCTGCATCCTCCAGATCTTTCTTTTGATTAGTAGTTGCTATTGGGTACTGGAGATTAAAGGCAAATTTATATTTTTGCTAGAATATGAATATTTCTTTTATGGTACTTGTTGTTGCCTTCAAAATTTGTTTGAATCTTCTCACTCCTAAGAGTATTATGCTGGTTCCTGGAGCCATCTCATAACAGGCTCAATTTTCTTTTAATTGTAGATATCCACCAGTTGGATGGCCATCCACGTTAATTAAATATATTATCACGTGGTGGTTTTCAGTATGAGAATTCACGATTGCTGCTCGTCTAACGAATTGTTAACTACATGTCATAATGTGTGAGAAACAGCATACAAAGATCTAAAAGTCCACTATGAAAATACTAAAGCGCACATTAGTGGGGTGGGATAATTACAACTATTTAGGTGAACAAATGAGACAGCCTTGATAATAAAGAAAGCTAATCCTAATTAAGTTGTCATTCCCCAAAGGGGAATTTACTATTCAGCATCCGGATATTGCAGATACTATTACCAAGATCATGCCCTGCAAATTAGGACAGGTAATAAATTTAGAAGGGGGTTATTGGGAAATCAGGTTTAGGTTTATAGCATTAATTTTCCGGGTTTTGGTCATCACGGATTTAATAATGATGTGGTGCTGGGCTTAGAAGATTGTGGTTATCTCCATTCGTTCCCATGTCCTATGGCGTTTCAGTAGTTTCAGCTAGCAATGAGATAGGCAGAGCATTCTTACGCTTGAGATAGCCAGTCGACAATTCGTTTAAGCAACAAATTAGTTTGTGCCATATCAAATTTGATGGAGTGGATGTGAAATTAGGGTGCGTGGGAATTAAGCAATCATTATTTGTGACAGAAGTGAAGAGAGGTGACAGGGGGGGGGAATGAAGGGGGGATGCTTGTGGGTCAATAAGGTGGTAGGATGTTGATGAAGAAATAGATAAACGTTTACCAATGCATTACGTCCCTCCTCATTCGGTTTCGAAGATGGATGGGATAAGTAGTAATAATTTCTCCGCTGTTAGGAATTTTAAGTTCTCTGTAACTTCAACTGCAGATATTTAGAAGGTTATGCGGTCGCTTGGGTTCCATTTGTAGATGGAATTTACGATACCATAAACTTAACTTCGTTAGGTGAACAGGTGGCAAATAGCCGATTGCTCTACTTTAATGACCTATGGGCTTTCTCTGTGTGTCTGGTTTCGTGCCACTATTCTATGTGAGACTCACCTCTCAGATTTGAAGCCGTTTATTGATTGACCTAAGCATATAGAGCATTATTCGGCAACTTGACCTCTTGGTTGTGGGGCTGCTGTGTCCTCTCTTCCTTCACTTTGTTATAATTATTTGACAACCATCTCTTTTCTACCCATCATAGTCCATAAAATTTTACATTGGTATCCATTCTTTCTCATATAATAAGGCCCTTTCGCATAAGTCTATGCAAAATATCCGAAAATGGTTATTACAATAAAGGAATCGCTTAGGAAAATCACTTATATGATGCTCAACATTAATAGTCTTTCTCACCTTTCAGGTTTTCCCTCCAGCCTTTCCATAAGAAACATCATGGCAGTGGCGTAGTGGGTGAGTGCGCATCGGGTTATCAAGGCGATGTGAGTGCGGCAGGTAATGTTGCTGGTAGCGGAAGTGGAGCCAACACAAAGCGTTCAGGAATGTCAGTAAGTGGACGAAGTGGAGTACTATTGAGAAGTTCCATGGTGGATGAGGAGGAGACTTCGCGTCTTTCTGAGGGATCTCTTACAAGCCTAGAGAAAGAGGCAGTTTCTGAAGTCTGCCCACCAAATACTACCACCGGAGGTAGGTCCAAAAATCAACAGGCAGCCTCCTCACATTGTGAATATACGCGCCGTAGACAGGAGACTAGTTGATTCCTGATTCCTTCCTCTCCTTTCTCTCTCTCTCTCTCTCTCTCTCTCTCTCTCTTATCAGTCTTGAAATGATTTCTAAGCGCGGCCCAATATCCTTCCACCTTCTACTTCCGTATCGTCCTATCGCCTCGCTCTGTTAACTTAGCCTTCGCCTGTACACAAAATAAATCTGTGCTTCTTTCAGCCACTCCATTATATTATTCATTCTGGGTACTGAAAATGTTAGGGAAGAATCGTTTTGGTACTGATTTGGTAATTTAAATTTCGTCCATCTAACATTTATTGCGAGAATACATGAAGTAGAATGAAATGGAAAGGCTTCATTGAATATTATGATAACCCTCCGGAACGCGTCGATGTTACTTTCGTATGGGTGAAGTATGCGAGTAACTTTTTATTGAGACAAACAATAAATTTTTGTGAGGCATGCATCTGAAGGTTTCGAGAGGAAGATGGTTGACGAAACTTGGACTTAACTCAGTAATCAACACCTACTGGAGTGAGTTATAGCATGACGTTTAACCTATCATTAGAGACGCTACCGTTACCTGAGGAAAGCGATGGAATAAGTGAGTTAGTAATCTTATTAAATCCGTGGATAAAACAGTTGGGAGTATTTCATGTAGCAGTTAATTGGGTTGAAAAGGTTGTCATCGTAGGTCCATTCGTTAGTTAGTTAGTTAGTTATTGTTTATCGGCTCAAGACACCTAAAGTCAAGAAGAAATCAGAAGTGGAATGTGGTGAACAATTTTCGAAGATTGCAGACAATGTAAGCCAACAATACAATGCGCATAAGTTTTATAATGGTAGAGATATAATGTATCAGTCCTTAGCTGTTCTGGCAGGTATAAACTTTTTCCTTTTAAATTGTTTATTATCTTTATCTATTTTTTTTCTCATTTAATCCCACACCAAAATAGAGAAATCAGAATTAGGGCGCACCAGGAAGATATGCAGTAAATTTGTGAGCAGCAAACAAAATTTTTTTCAAATGGTAGGCTTTAGGATATTTATCATTAGCCCTAAATCTTTGACTTCAGCTTCCCCCAAGAAGGGGGGGGGTACATTTATAGCAGTTAATTAATAGCAGTTCATTAGCTCTCTTCTTGCCTCCCAGTATCTCTGGCTTTCCGTCGTTGTCTTTAGAGCTGGACATCGAATCAGGTGGGTCTTCTCCATTTCCTTCTGTAGGTTAAATAGGGGGCATGTGAGTTGAGTGTATACTCCCAATCTGTGAAGGTGTTTTGCCAGGCAATCATGTCTGGTAAGTAGCCTAAACTCGGCAACGGCACACTCAAAATGCACTGCAATTGTAATATTATGGGGGAGTATCATTTACGATAATCGTATGACATTTCGTGCATAGTACTCCGTTTCAAAATACCTTCTTTGACTACATTGATTAAAATTAGAATTGTTGGTAAACAATTTCTGGTTATGCCAAACCATTACAAGATTCAATCTATCTTAAAAAAGAGATGTCTAAGTGGTCATTCTTCCCACGTGATATAGAGCTAGTGATAAAATAAAACCTTCCCAACTTTTGCCAATCATTATATTCCTGCTTTCTCATCTCATCACTGGGATGAATGACGAATTCCTCGAAATGATTTCTCTTTTAACTGAGACGAGATGTTCGAGTATGTAGAAAATTTATTTTTTGGTAAAATGATGCATCATCATTTTTTCATCAAACACCTGTTTGGCGGCAATGTGTAAATCTCACAGTTCACAAGAAAAAAATATTTAATAAGTGGACAAAAGCCGTTTAGAAACTAAAAATGGTGAAATTGGTAACTTTTAATTAAGGAAACCTACCGTGATTGGTCGCATAGGGCCAATTTCCAACGTATAATTAACTCGTATGCATTGCCTAATTAATAAATAATTGAGTACCTTGGAGTAGCTTTAAATGTCGAAACAGAGCAAAAAATACTGGTTTAGATTTTTCTGGTTAGGTAAATGCACTTGCGTGATATCCTAAAGCAAAGCTATCCCATAATTAAGTAACAATTTTTTGATTTTATAGCTACAAGGTGTAAATGTGTTGAAATGATTGGGCAACTAGTTGATTTCATCATCTTGTTAGCAGTTTTGACTTTGTGGGCAATAATTAGCTCAGCTGTCGTTGGGGTCAGTTTCAGACAGAAACAGAAATACAACGTAACTAAGAGCAGAACACTAGCGAATAGTCAAAGTTTCAAACGAGACTCTTTTTGAACTTTTATGAAACCGCAGAGGGACTGCTCTCTGATGATGTCTGCTAACGCCTGTTCTTCCCAAATTCCTTACCCTTGCCCCGCCCCTTCATTTCCAACCGCCTAATAGGCACATGTCTAGCCCAACTCTTGATCATTTAATTAGTCAAAAGTTATTATTATTATTTCAAATGGCAGGCGTTTTGATTCTTATCATTAGCCCTTTAGTTGACTTCAGGCTTTACAGAGGGGAAGGAACATCAAAGTGTAAAAAATTCAAGAGGGGGGGGGAACAGAAGAGAGTATCAAAGAGGAAGGTAGATAAGGTGGAAAAACGGTGGGATGAGTACTGCGGAAGTGGTCAAAAATGACCTACAGTGGGGTCATGGGAGTTTGAAGTCAACTGCCAGGTAATAGACTTTTTTGCTTTGAAGTCAGAAGTCAACTGCCGGTTAATAGAATTTTTTTGCCGATAGTTTGAAGTCAACTGCCAGGTAATAGACTTTTTGCTGTATGAGTATACGTTGCCCAGTGTGCACCACGTGGAGGTAAGTCCATCACGCACCCCAATTAGTCAAAAGTTGATGTTTCCTCTAAATCTTAAGAACGTCATTGGTTCAGTGAATGGAAACAGAGCCTAATTTGGTCAAGCTAGAAAGCAGCTTCACTTATGATCACATTTGCTGCTGATTTCGTAGTGCATTCAAAGTAAAAACATTCGTTTTTTGCTTATCCATGTTAAATAAACCATCCATTTAAAACCAGAATCTATTCTTTCCATCGTACTTAACGGCTGAATCTTATTCGCCAACGATATACAAACCTTTCATTTCTAGATGAAAGTTATCAGTATACTCGAATTCTACTACTAACAGACTAAATTGGTAGCCCATGAAAGCATTCAGTCAAGTACAAGTCGCTAGAATAATACTGCGGCATAAATTGTCGCGAAAACTGGCTTATCTACTTCCAAAGTATCTTGAATGCGGGTTTTTGGCGTGGTGATAACCTATTGGAAAAAAAGGCATTGTAATTTTGCATGCAATTTACGCTACGCTGTCCTAATACTGATCGTTGATAATATGGCCCGCATTGCGCGCGCTCACACACACCGCGTCTAGAAGAAACGCGATGGGTAGCACGTGCGCACTTTCCAAAATAGCCCAGGGCGCGATGATACTCCTTCTGTCAGCACAACTTAGACAACGAGTTTGAGAACTGACGAACAGTCGACGTACAACGCCGTCATTCAGAAAATAGCGATTAAATTCCATTATTATAAATACACTTAAATTAAGGCTTAAAAATGATCACCTAAAAAATTGGTGGTTTTTAATGTTCATTAATGCCAGAGAGATTCTTGGGTCCAAGTTTTGCAAAAGACAATGGTGGTACAAATTAGTAATTTACTCTCAGCTTGGAAGAAAAGGCAGTTTTGAGGCTTAACAACGGTTGGTTTGCATTCATAAAATAAGTACGAGGAGGGTTAGAGTGCTCTATTTATATCATAATTTATTAGCCCAAAAACAGTTATTTGTAGCCATAAAATGTTTTTGAGAATAATGGTTAAAAGTCTAATAATCGCTGAACCTATTTAGTAGTTGGCCATTCAGTCCCTCTGTAATATCGAAACCAACTGTCAAGGTCAAAGTGACATCCCATGGCTTTTCAAAAGATATGATTGACGGACGACAAAGCTCATCCCGATTTTATGCTCATACTTAGCGACCTTGAGTGATGCTAATCAATGTGCTTACAATGGCAATGACACAGAAATATCATTAGACCGGTCATTACCATGCGATGCAGCGAAAAGTATTCAGTAAGGTTAATTAGTACCTTGCCGACTATGAAGCCGACTGAGAAGTAGATTCAAATGTCTTGAACTGCCTAAACAAGAATAAAATCTCAGTTAACAAAATTTCGACCTTAGGCACTTGATTATAAAATTATTGCACTTTCAGCTTCGTGCAGAGGAGTAAAGCCTCTTTACTACAAATTCATCCAAGCGACTTTATAAGCAGTTTTGAGGAGTGCGCAAAACTGTCATGGCTGAACTAAGAAATCTCATGTTAACTCAGATAGACCCGAAGGTCCGATTGTGAGCTCAGAGATCTCTCTCAGTTAACCACCAACCAATTAATTTCTTTATTTATATCAATTGACAGGCCTTATGGTTGTTATACTTATCTCTTTAGTTGTCTTCGAGCTTCACAGAGAGAGGAACATCAAAGGCAAAAAGTCGAGAGGGAAGGGGAAACAGAAAAGTGAGTCACAGATGTGAAATGGACAGACAGAGAAAGGTAAACAGAAATGCTAAGGTAAGTACTATGGAAGTGGTGGAATATGATATACAGTGGGGTCATGGTTGTTTGAAGTCGGGTGGCAACTACCGGTGTATGTGCATACGTTACCCAAGGGGGTACCACGTGAAGGTTGGTCTATTGTACACCCGCATTTCCTCTAAATTGTGGGCCCCATCTCGTCACAGAGGTTAATGAGAAAAAGACATATTCGCGTTGCAATCCGCTACAGTTCTACTTTGTAATAATTATGCCTTCATTCCGGTTATTGATTTAATGCCTTCTTCCCACTGAACCTAGTCATGATTTATCCTATTTTCTGTTACTGTTAGCATACATTTACGGTTATGAACTAATTAGCATCCCAAAATGGCGACAGACCCTGAAACTTTATACCACTTAAATATGACTCCAAAATTAGGCAAGAAGGCGACCTTGAAATATAGCACATTATGACAAACACATATTAATTAAAAGCAATTAGTAGCCTAGTTTTATTAGATATTTATTATACATTTTCGAGAGTGACTAGTCTATTCAGCAAATGCCCCTTCACTACCTACTATCCCGGAATTTCAAACAACTTTTATTTCGAAATTCATTGGCTGATTTCAGCCTAGGCAGGCTATCGCACCTAAAATTCAAATACCTTGAAAATTGGTCAGATAATTTTTCATCTTTTGGAACTGTTAAGCTAGTAGCCGAAACTTTTGCCAAAGTTATATCCACTTCTTGGGGTGTTCGATTGACTTACCTCCACATGGTGCACTCTGGACGGCGTATACTCATATGACTAGTCTATAAACCTGCAAGTGACTTCTCACTTCAAACTACCATGGACGCTCTGTAATGCATTCTCGACCACTTCCACAGTACACACCTCGCCTTGCGTTTTTCTCAACCTTTGTATCTGTCGGTCTCTTTTACATCTGTGAATCACTCCTCTGCCCCAATCCCCGCCCGAATTTTTCCCCTCTGAGGAGCCCGAAGTCAGCTAAAGGGCTAATGATAACTATCATAAAGCCCACCATTTGATTTAAATAGATATCCACTACTTACTTTGTCTGGGAGGATTCGCACAGTGCTTAAATGCTGCTTTTTATCCTTATGGAATGGAGGCGCTATACCCCTTATACTTCTGTTCAATAGCTCTGTTTGATTAGCAAAGCTCTTTAGACTAACTCTGTTTTACCTTAATTTTCCCTCTAGTTTAAGTGGAGGATAGAGCTGGGTAACAGCACAATGGCGCAGAAAGGTTCTGCTTTCAAAAAGTAGGCAGTTACAAAACCAATACTCAGGGACATTCCAGATAGAAGGAGACAAATGCGACCATTGCAATACACTGTAAACCCCCTTATTCGTGCGCCACATGAATTATACCTCCGAGGCCATCTTCTATGGACAAGCGTGAGGGCAAGAAGCATGCTAATGAAATAGTCCGCAAGGATAAAAGGTACTATTAGTTAGGCTTAATTAGTCCATTATTTATCTGTTATGTCCTTGACAGGGTTCTATTGCTAGGCACGAATTTAAATCAAATCAGATCCAAGAATAATAGAAAATAACCCAAATCAGACTAATATTAGCAAGAGCAAAAACATTCAATTTTAGGTAAATAAGCATGACCTAAATTGACAGATATTGTATATTCGAAATATCCACTCTATTCCGGAGTTTCGTAATGGAGCAATCACCTTCTCAGCAGCTTGAACGACCGCAGAACCTCCTGTTTCCGATAATGGGCAAACTAATTCAACCTAAGAAAGCGGATATTAAATGAGATAGAACCTTACTTCATTAAAACAAGTGTTTCTCTTTCTGACAACAAAACCGAGTTTATTCTCAAAGAACCTCAAACTAATTTCATTATCCAAAGAGATCTTTGCTACAACACCCGTCACGTGGTGGGGAAAAAGGTGTTCAACATAGAAAAGAACACCACCTAAAGCTTGGGCAGCCAGCCCTTTACCCCGTGAAGAAGGTTCAGCAATCATCACCGATAATTCCCCTAAAGAATAGATAGTGGAGAACTGAATATAAATTAGTAGGAATAAGATTTTAAATTAGATTTCTTAAACACCTACCTTCAAATACATTCTCGGCATCTGAATTAAGATCAGGGATTAGATAGAAATTAACATCGCCAATCATCGCATTCACTTCAGCGTCGCACACATTACTAACTGGATATTCGCTTAAAGAAGACTTAAGTGAGGGAAATTCAAGTTCACTAATCGGTTTAAGGCCAGACGAATCATGCCTGGGTAATTTGGATTTTTCCAAAATGATAAATGTTACGCGATCATCCTTTACCAGCCAATTCTGCTGTTGCTCATATTCCTAAAATTAACAACAACTCACTTCACCAAATACGTTATAGAAATACCAGAGGCGTTCACTTAGACTAATGCAAGGAATTAGGTTTGAGGCGCATCCTCGTACTCTTGTGCGTTCAATTACCAAAGCATCACAAAATAGGTACAATACAAAGTTCACCGTAGCCATTGGTAGGCTTATCATAGTTTTCCCTAACCTTTAAAACACGTTTACACATCATTTTAGCATCTGTATAGAAACTTACGTTGACAAGCCGCAACTAACACCCAACTTTCAGAGAAAATTAAGACAATACCAACCAGATCCAAATGCCTTCCACCCCCCTTCAACGAGTCACCCCGTCTTCATCGATATAACATTACGCAAAGAATGTCACGATGGAGGCCACACAAGCCTACTTAGACATTAAACATTTAGCAATGAGCGGTATGTTCGCATTAAAACACACCTTTTAATTTTTCGGAGTGGATTGAGATGTTGCATAAACATGTCACCTCACCCAATTACTCCGAACACCAAAAGAATACTAGTGCGTTAATAATATTGTATTTCTCGATATAAGTGGCTCGAGAATCTACCAATCACTCCAACTACTCCAGTCGTTCAACAAGCAAAGCAATAAGATAAGGCAAAATATTCAGACATACCTTGCTGTCTTAAATTGCGAAATGAATGGTACCATATGCAATGGCACCTTTAAATGTTGCGGAGTGGATTGAGATGTTACATAAGCATGCCACCTCACCCAATAACTCAGCAGGTCCAATGATATTATAATTGCAAAGCAATACAACTATGAAACCAAATTAATATACCTCTTTCAATGTAAGTGGCTCAGAAGCTGTTAGCTTAAGTAGCTCCTCCCATTCCATCCACACATGGTATTTGGGCACATGTCCTACCTCGTAAGGAACCAAAAATAGATCCGGTGTTTCAACGCAATATCTTTGCGCTACCTACAACCAGTGCTAGTATATTTCAAATACAATGGTAAAACAGAAAAGAACAAAACATGCCAAATATTTCTGACGATTTATTGCATCGTTTATACAGGTACAAATTTAAGTCTTTGAGGCACGGACATAAATTTGCTGAGCGTGATGGCTTGAAATTTGACGAAGAACTCCTAAGAAGATGAATGATAAAGTTACAAACAAAATTACCTTGTTTCACTAATTCCTGAAGGCCAGCACGGGCTAGCGAAACACGGATCTTCATACGTTCTGATACAGAGGATGGAGTGATTAAGCGACTTTGAGGGATCTCCTTAACGAATTTGTCATAGGTAGCTTTGTCGAACAAGCAAGCATTGTTCAACTTGTCCCGTACCTTTCCCTTAGACCACTTCTTCTTCTTGGCTTTGCCAGCACCGTCCTTCTTTGGCTTTGAAGCCTTGGGATCTTTCTTTGAGCTCTTCGCTTGCTGCTTAGCAGGCTAAAAAGGTTAGAGGTGCAACAAACACGCTTACCATAGTCTATCACCACAAGTGAATACACTGAAAACTTAAACAAAGTTAGTAAATTATAGGTGATCGTAATAACTGTATCTGTACTTATCATTAGAAAAATTTATTTTGCTTGTTTGTTTATTTCTAAGAATTTTGAATATATTGAACGTGTTCTAGCGATAAATATTTATCATTTAAAAACTTAATTACAACCCCACTCCCCCAGGCAATATTTTTTATTCTATACATATTCACAACATTCAATCTTCTATTTTGTTAAATTTCATAAAGGGCTTTTCGTTAAGGGTCCTAATCATTCACTTTCTATGGAAAATGTAAAAAAAAGTGTACAATCATAATTTCAACGGTTTAAGTATTTATTATTCCTAATATAATTATTAAACCTATAAGACATCAAGATCCTTCATTCTTAATGTTAGTTTCAAATAGTTTCGTCATGTGTAAGTGCTCTCTGTATGAATTTATGAAATCAATCAAACCCATGTTATAGAAAAATATTCTTACTGTTCATTGTTTGTGGTGTTGCGTCCTCCACACTTTACTATATTAAGTGGATATGCTCTTCAACTCAAATCCTTTTACTTCAGTAATTCTTCCTTTCTTCCACTGTTGAAATGCAACTAATCTTTTCAACACATTTAATTGCACACTCTTCCTAGTTTACTCTTTATCGAGCTTGATTTCCAACAAAAATTATGCAGAAACCAACTTATTTCCGTAACATTCTGTATGGTCAGAATGAAAAAATAATTCTAAAGCTGTCTGCATGCATACATCAAAATTTTAATGGCAATCTATTTAATCTCGGACAAACTTTTCTATAATTCCATTATTTCCGTTGTTTAGAAAGCAGAAATCCTATTAAATAATATTTTCTTAGAAATATGATTTCGCTAAAATTCAATCGATTTTAAAAAATCTTCTAAGTATATTGGCAAAATAAGCACGAGTATTGCTTACTTAGATGGAAAGATTTGATAATATGTTATATAGTATAGTAATAAAGCAACAAATTGCTAGTTCTTATTCATGCTCAATTCCAGAAACATGTGTGATTATAATATGTACATATTAAATGATGGTTTCAAAGTGCCCTGCAATGCTACCACATATATTGAAGCAAGCTGCTATATATATGATTAAACGGCTCATTGATGTACAGTATGAATATAATGCCTCAGACATAATGAATGGAAAGAGTTGTGGGAAAGCTCCCTTTGCTGTTTAAAAGGAAACAATGTATACATATAGACCGATTGTGGGGGGGGGGGGGTCGAAAAACATTATAATTTAACGTTGAGCAAACACATTCACAAAAAACCGCTGACCTAAAAAGACAAGTCTCAAAAAATCTAAAGAGAAATCAGTGTTGCTAATGCTACTGGACAGAATATTCACTATGTTAATAGGTCATAACGACAAGACATCTCCTATTAAAGTTGAGACGGGGTGGACGCTCACCCATCTAGTTGAAAATCAGGAATAAGCAAAATATTACTGCAGTAAATCAAACAAGTATCTAAACACAATAAGTGTTCAATAACCAACAGTTGGATTACCGCAAAAAATTGATAAACGTCAATTTAACTACTGTCCAAGTCACGAATTATTAATTGACATGAGCCCAATTTTGACGATTTCAAATTGCAAATTAAAGCAATCATTAACAATTATATAGATAATACGTCGTTATAAAATGTTAATAAAATTAGCTACTTGGTAAAAAGGGTTGAAGCAATTCTTTGTAGAGTTCATGTACACTTCAAATAATATGAAGCATACGGTCACGTGATGAAGTACTTTGATAGTAGTCAAGAGACAGATCAAGCATGGTAGATTCATACTCATTTTAACCACTTTCTAGATGAATCACAATTATTTAGCCTCAAAATTGTATCTTATTAGAAAATATCTGTGACCTTAAAGTCAATATCTTTAATTCCAACTGCTTACTAAGTACAAATCTTAAAACTGACAAAGTTTGAGTGATGTTTTATTGAAAATTAAATACATTGAGAATCTAACGAAGATGGAAGTATTAATTGGAAGATTGTGGAACAGGACGACAAGCAGACGAAGTCTATTTCCTTACAAAACCATGAATCTACCTTACCATTGAGTCATCTATTATTGGTAGTGAGTGATTGGATGTTTTGAATTACGAGACACTGCAATTATTAGGCGTGTTTCCTAGCTTAGCCTAGTTTCACTTTTCTCCGCAGCCTTTGGCATTGCATAGTACAAAGTCATGCCTCCACCGTCTTTCGATAGAATTGGATCCAAAGTAAAGGATTTTTCTGAAGAAAATATTTACTTTTTAAGTCCAAATATAAAATTTAATTTCACATCCCGGAAGGATCCAACGTTCTTATTTTCCTTACTTACTCATCCACCCAGCTATTTGTTTGATAAATATTTTGCATATTATGATAGCAACCGACCAATCGTCACTTCGACATTTAATACTTCAATTTTCAGGGATGGCCAATTAGCTCTTACATATTGTCAACCAGCTTCATTTAAATCCGCACTTACTTTCCCACTATTCTCCACATGCTTCCAACAAGAAATTTCAGGGGCTTTGTCAGAAGTTAACTCTCGAAAGGACGCTAACGCACCATTTGATGATCCCGGATTTTATTCACGGACTAGTTATACATCCGATAACATTGTCGCAGCATTTGAAACGGATGTTCGTAACAAAAAAATAAAATCATATATCTCCTTTGTTTTGAGTAATTACAATTTCGTCATAGCCCCACGATTTGGTATTTCTGTGAAGAAGCCTTCTCGATATTATGTGGATTTGAAACTCGCCTACGAGCGGGGTAATCTTGAGGCTTTTACTTATTTTTCGTGGAGGAAGTTACATTCGTTGAGGGATTGGCATTTTGGTATTCTCCACAAAACTCCTCGATTGGATGTGGGCTTATACTCTGTAATTAAAAATAGGCGGAATAGCGTGAATAAAGTTGCTTCGACTGTTTGTTACAAACTCAATTCTTGGTCCTTTTTCAAAGTCAGCCTTCTCAATAATCTTACGTGTGCTTTTAACTACGGTTTCACCCCCTCAGATGGCAAGTTACAATTACCTTTTGCATTATTTAGCCTTATCTTTTTTTGCTATTTGAAATGGTTGTTCTAAATTGTAGGCGTTATCACAACTCTTGGATTCTCTTCAGATCTCCATCAGTTTAGTCTTTGTAGTCAATTCAATGTTTCATTTAGCATGAATTTCTAATTTCTTTTAAATCTAGCGCCTTATTATTCTGACATGCTTTTTATTACCCTCTTTTCTGGCTGTGATTTCAAAAGAAATATTCCTCTTTTTTTACCTTTCCGTCTTTTGTTGGTTCTTTGCTTATTCGGCGGGAGCTTTTAGCAAATTTGTTTTTGTTTGTGCTTTTGTGATTTAAATTTCTACGATAAAACGATGAGCGTAACATTTGGCTTATTTAATTCGTTGACAATGATGAATATACCATTGTTTAGTTTTATGTTGATGTAATAAATGCCAATATATGTGTTCTCGAGTGGCAACGTCCGAGTGTGCCTACCAATAGCCTTCTTTCCGTCATATGTGCTTTAATCACTTTCCAAGGTTCAGTAGTTACTGTCTACTTCGGTCAAATCAGGGTTCCCGAGATCAGTACCCATCCCCGAATACAAATGTCTAAATACACAGATTGATTCCGGTCAGCGATATGAAAGGTGATAGAAAGTGAGCTTATTTTAATAGAAGATTAAGACTATGCTTCAAACTGTTGGAAATACTTTGTGATGCGCTTGGAGAGCCTTTTTCTGCTAACATTTATTTATATCAAATGGCAGGCGTTTTGATAGTTACACTGGCCCTTTAGTTGACTTCAGGCTTCACAGAGAGGAGGAGGAATATAAAAGTGAAAAAATTCGAGAGGGGGGGGAGGGAACAGAAGAGTGTTACAAAAATGTAAGAGGGACACACAAAGGTAGAAAAAAGGCGAGGTGAGAACTGTGGATGTATTTGAATATGACATCCAGTGGGTGATGGCAGTTTGAAGTCAAAGTCAACTGCCGGTTAATAGACTTATGCCGTATGAGTATACGTTGCCCAGGATGCAGCACGTGAAGGTAAGTCTATCGTACACCCCTTTTCTGCTAACATTGAAGGCAATCTCTTTCAAAAGGAATTCTGATCAATTTGCAAGCCAATATCTCTATACTGATTTCTGAACGAGCTTTAATTTGCTACACTGAAATTTACATTAGATCTGGTTGCGCTCTCACGACAGATTCCCTTGAACCTCTATTTCATAGATGTGATAAGCCCTCTTGGGTCTCTATTCAGACTTTGTTGGCACAGCTCATTGACCCTTTCAGTTTTTATCAAGTAGCTTTCACTCGAAATATGACCTTCGCTATTGCAGGCTCACCCACCCACTTCTCATAGAAAGTGTTTGGGAAAGTCGTCTTCCAGAGAAGAAAATTCTGAGCAAACTGAGACATTCTGATAAAGCACAAAAAATCCAATTCTTTTCCGATTGAAATAACTTTTTGCAAGATCAAAAGCACAAGACCCAGAATTAGGGTTGGCTTGGCTTCTGTGGAGCCTAAAGGGCACTCCTAGAGCCACGCAGACCAACTTCCCCCAAAGACAAACCTGATAACTGACTTTGGGACCACATCGAGAAGTATTCATCTCATCATAAAATATGAAATCTGCAGTTGTGTGCTTGGTCTCGTAGGCCTCGTGAATGCGTTATGCCCGCAGTATTCACATCTTACCGGATCAGTAGATTATAGTAAGCGGTGTTAGCTGTTGCAAAGTAAAGTCGCCAACATTGTTAAAGAATGGTACAGATATTCAGTCTTCAAAGAGGGCGGAGTAAATGGCAAACCAGATGGGATAATTTTTAGCACGATTTAGAAACTACCTTTATAAATAGTCAAGGTTATGGGGATTTCTCCAATATTTGAATGCCAGGAAAATGGCATTCATCTCACTACCCCTAACTTAACAAGCATAAGCGCGAAAATTATAAGTACTGTCACAGTATTCTGCTTTACACCGCCTTAAGCATGTCGTAGCATGTCGCAATTAGATTTCACATTATGACGCGCACGGTTTGGTTAGTTTCGTCATGTGCTGTTAAGCGCGCCTCCTTAGATTCGAAGAGGATTTATAACATTGATCAAGTAGCCAAGCAAACGATCGGGCGTTTACACAATATTGGGTAATCAGTCAACTTATGGTCTTAAAATAGCCAGGCCGTTGCTTAAACACTTTAAATTAATTTTGACAGTACTTAAATCGGGATGAGCGATAGACTTATCTCCACGTGGCGCATCCTGGGCAATGTATACTCATGCGCCAAAAAGCCCATCAGCCGGTAATTGGCTTCTGACTACAAATTATCATGACCCCACCGTATGTCATATTCCACCACCTCACCTCATCTTACCTTTTTCTCTACCTTTGTGACTGTCTCTTTTGAATATGTTATTCATACTTCTGTACCTCTCTCTTCCCTTTTTTGTGGCTCTGGTGTGCACCCCCCCCTCCCTCTCTTCTGTGAAGCAAGAAGTCAACTTAAGGGCTAATTATAACTATCATAACGCCTGCCATTTGATATAAATAAATGTATATAAATTGCGCAGTATGAGTCACAGTTAAATATGTTCAATATAGATAACAAAATTTATCGTCAATAACAAACTACTTAAATTGCCATTTAAGCAAAGCCTATTTAATCACCATCGATGCGATTGCATGACATTGCGACACACAAGTTATGCAGAGTGTATCCACACACGATACTACCAAGTGAAGGCAATTGCAGTTGATTTATAAATTATTTTGAAGAAAAAAGAAACGTTTCAAATCAGTTTGAAATAATAATAAAAAACTAAAGTTATCTAGACTATTGTGGGACACTTCATCAATGACCAATAGAAATCCTGCTTACTCAGAGGTATTTAGCTATTAACGTTCACGCGAATTATGCTAGATTTATCTGCTAACTANACGTGGCGCATCCTGGGCAATGTATACTCATGCGCCAAAAAGCCCATCAGCCGGTAATTGGCTTCTGACTACAAATTATCATGACCCCACCGTATGTCATATTCCACCACCTCACCTCATCTTACCTTTTTCTCTACCTTTGTGACTGTCTCTTTTGAATATGTTATTCATACTTCTGTACCTCTCTCTTCCCTTTTTTGTGGCTCTGGTGTGCACCCCCCCCTCCCTCTCTTCTGTGAAGCAAGAAGTCAACTTAAGGGCTAATTATAACTATCATAACGCCTGCCATTTGATATAAATAAATGTATATAAATTGCGCAGTATGAGTCACAGTTAAATATGTTCAATATAGATAACAAAATTTATCGTCAATAACAAACTACTTAAATTGCCATTTAAGCAAAGCCTATTTAATCACCATCGATGCGATTGCATGACATTGCGACACACAAGTTATGCAGAGTGTATCCACACACGATACTACCAAGTGAAGGCAATTGCAGTTGATTTATAAATTATTTTGAAGAAAAAAGAAACGTTTCAAATCAGTTTGAAATAATAATAAAAAACTAAAGTTATCTAGACTATTGTGGGACACTTCATCAATGACCAATAGAAATCCTGCTTACTCAGAGGTATTTAGCTATTAACGTTCACGCGAATTATGCTAGATTTATCTGCTAACTAATCGCTTTGCCAAAAGGACAATTCGCTATCAATATACGTACTGAATAAACGTGCTCCGTGCTACACGTCTGTTTCCTTTCATAGCTGGGCTATAGCTTAGCTTTTTCTGGGAGTCTAGCTAGATGTAAGAGNGATGCAATTGAAGATAAGCGGCCGGCATTATCAAATCGGCGGAAGGGTGTTGTTTTCCATCATGATAACGCAAGACCCCACACATCTTTGGTTAATCGGCAAAAATTATTGGAACTGGGTTGGGATGTTTTGTCACACCCACCATATAGCCCTGACCTTGCGCCTTCGGATTACCATTTGTTTCGTTCCATGCAAAGCTCTTTAAATGGTAAAATTTTTAACAACGCGGATGATGTCGGATCACACCTAATTCAGTTTTTTAATAGCAAAGACCAGACATTTTACGAACGGGGAATTTTTACTCTGCCAGAACGATGGAAAAAGGTCATCGACAAGAACGGCCAATATCTAATTGAATAAAGTTATACTTTTAAACAAAAATTCCGAATTTGCTTTCTTATTTGAAATCGACAATGACTTAGTTGCCAACATAATATTATTATTATTTATCATTATTATTATTATTAATTGTTTGCCCACACGTTTAGAATTTCGGTTCTTTCTTCTGCTTTTATATCATAGGCTTTAGACTTAAAGAAAATGCATTTAGTGGTTAAAATATTGGAAATGCTAATAATTATTGGATAAGTACTAGTATACTTCAGTGGAACATTCGAGAATACAATGAATGCCCGCATTTGAATGAGACATAATTTATTTATGAAACACCGACCTGATCCTTCCTAACTCAATGGGCGTTTGGGGAATGAAGATTGATCTTCATTAAATTCATATCGAGACAAAATCCATTGAATTCACTTATTCTAAGGTTATAGTTGATGCCATTTTTTTATTCGAATCCTCAGTAATTTGAACGCTTATATGAAATATGTTCAAAATATATAACTATTTTACGTAAATTTTATCTTCAAGAAAAAATGATTTTATTTGCAAATTGGAATGGTTTTAAATTAGCCAGAGTAATTATATTCAATCAGGCTTCAAGTCAACAATCACTTCTTTCGAATATGCAAGTTGCTGGGTAAACCAATTCTAACCAACTAATTTATCTCGGACTGGTAGCATCAATAGCTCACTTTTCAGCGTGAACTGGACTGAGGGATTTCAGACACAATATTTGTTTTAGTCATTATTCCTTGCAAATAGATTTTTCTGTTTATATGCAATAACAGCGTTAGAAACCATGAACTGGGACAAAATATCAGAATTCGTTAATAAAGAATTTATTCTATTACATATAAGATTGCACAAGAAGGCCACATATGACGTATAGATAAGGAAATATTTTACTCAAATTCTCGTCATTTGTGGAAATATTAAAATTATTTGCTAAAGTTAATTAGTTGCGTAACGCTGCTAAGACAGAGTTGAATTGTTTTTTAATTTGCTAGGATGCTTCTGTCTTTAAAATTGTGAAAATTGACAAAATTTGTAATTGCGGCACGAATAACATCATTTAAAGTTCCTAAGACGCAAAGGAAGAAATCAGAATTGAAAGGACAATGTCTGCATAGGCACTTGATCAGAGCCCTTGTCAAGGTATTCCAACAAAAACTATCCGTATGGCAATTTGTCTAGATGTCTAGGAAGGAAAGGATGATTTTTAATAAAACATAAATTAATACCTTGGTGGGGGGGGAGGGGTTAGAGGACTTCATTCACCTTAGCAACATTAAAATCTTAAATAATTGATAAAACTTTCATATCAATCTAAAAGACGATCAGGATTGCAATTCCATTCTTAAGCGAGTTGAATTATAATATCCGTAAATATGCTGACGGCTATTAATAGTTTAAATGCTAAGCCGATCGTTGGGATGAGAAGACTTGGAGCAAGCGGAAACAGGATGTCAATATATTTTACGGTCCATGCGTGGTCGGTAGGCTTATACTCACTTTAATAGCTGATTAAGCAACCGGAATTCTTCTTATTGATTTAGAAGGGGATACACTTGGTGTTGGAAATGCCTTCTTTACAAACATTCTGCAGTAAGTGAGTTTTGCCCAATTTCCGATAATCTTTTCAACAAATAAGATTTGCTCCAATTCGGAAAAACCGCTGTATTACTTAATAAATTATAAATAAACCCTTAAGCGAAGAGTCCAAACTGACCAAAAGGATAGATATTACAGTATACTACAAGAAAATGTTATTTCTTGATGCAAATTAATCTGGCCATAATTAGACAATAAAGTGCTTTATAAGCATAGTGTGGGACACGTTATCGCTGTGTGCGTCATTGTATGCCTGCATGTCTGCTCCTCAGGATTGGGAGGTGCGGCCGTACAACTCTGTGTGCAGCGACCGTACAAACAGTGACCAATCATCAACCTCTGTTTGTTTAACCTAATCCCCCATCCTGATCATGAGTAGCTGCATGCGTGTACACTTTATCCGCAATACTCGTACTGAATAAACGTGCTCCGTGCTACACGTCTGTTTCCTTTATAGCTGGGCTATAGCTTAGCTGGTTCTGGGAGTCTAGCTAGATGTTTGAGAATCTGCCATGGAGATTTCTGAGTTAGTCAGGCTTTAATAAGGTAGCAATCCNAAATTATGTTTAGCTAGTAATTTTATTTATTTATATCAAATGTCAGGCGTCTTGATGGTTATCATTAGCCATTTAGTTGACTTCAGGCTTCACAGAGAGGAGGAGGAACATCAAAGTTGAAAAAAGTCGAGAGGGGGGGGAGGAACAGAAGAGCGTTTCAAAGATGTAAAAGAGATAGACATAAAGGTAGAAAAAATGTGAGTCGAAAATGACATGCAGTGGGGTGATGGTAGTTTGAAGTGAGAAGTCAACTGCCAGTTGATAGACTTTCCGTATAAGTATACGTTGGCCAGGGTGCACCACGTGGAGATAGGTCTATCGCACACCCCTTAACATGTAAGTTAGATTAGCTTGCATTGATGTGAGTACATTACAAATGAACTGGCGACGATGTTCGTGGGGTTCACTCGAGTAAGCCGCGTTTGTTCACTTTCCTACTGGTTGCTCAATAAGTGGCCAGGCTTAGTTCGTAGGGATTCACGGGAAGGAAGACGAGATTGGATCGATGACCAGAAAACGGAAATTGGTGTTAATTTTAGAACACAATAATCCTTGATTACTTACTCACTAAATGTCTCTGTTTCAAGCATCAGAACCAAGAATGTGGAAAATAATTGGAGAATGGGCTCACAAGTCAAAAAATGTTTGAGAAATTGTCTAGAATAGAACTGCTGTTTATTATTAACTGTCAAGCACGTTGCTTCTAAAGAATTGGAAGTAGTCTTTACACCTTGCCAACAGAGTGCTGCTACAGATTGTAAGAACATACTAGCTAATTAATTTGAAATTCTCTTTTTTCTAGCCATCAGGAACCTCTAACGCAAAATAAACCATGAGAAGCTATAGGAAGCGTTGATCAAATGACTCCTGTCGAAAGTTTATAAAGGATCTATCAGGGAGTGGAGAAGAGGCCATCTTGTCTCTTGTTAATAAACCCCTGACTCAGTAAAGGAAATAAAGATAAGTATATGTCGTGTTCTAGTCGATGACAGTACGGACAGTACGGTCTGTGGCCTTCCATTGGTCCAGACTTCATGTGTTGACGTACATACTTAATTACTAGCTCTGGCTTTCAATGTAATGGCATAATCTTACAGAAAAGATATTTAACTATCGTATCAAATTTAAACCCAGCTTAAATTGTACATATCTTAGTTAACCAATATAGTTTGGAGAGAGAGAAAGTTCTACTGTGTAGCGGATTGCTACCTTAGTACAGCCTGACTGATATCTCTATGGCAGATTCTCCAACACCTAGCTAGACTCCCAGAACAGCTAAGCTATAGCTCCACGGATTGCTACGCTAGTAAAGCCTGACTGACTCAGAAATATTGCTACTCTAGTAAAGCCTGACTAACTCAGAAATCTCTGGCTACGCTAGTAAAGCCTGACTGACTCAGAAATCTCAATGGGAGATCCTCCTACATCTAGCTAGACTCCCAGAACCAGCTAAACACCTTAGTAAAGCCTGACTGACTCAGAAATCTCGATGGCAAGATTTCCAACATCTAGCTAGACTCCCAGAACAAGCTAAGCTATAGCCTAGCTATAAGGGAAACTCATCTAGCTAGACTCCCAGAACCAACTAAGCTATAGCCCACATCTAGCTAGACTCCCAGAACCAGCTAAGCTATAGCCCACCTCTACCCAAAACCCTGTTATNTACCTTAACTGATTATCGAGCGTTTTCTTTATCTTTCAGCTCCCTACAAACGCTCTAGGGGGGGGGGGAGTATTGTGGGACACGCTATCGCTGTGTGCGTCATCGTGTGCCTGCATGTCTGCTCGCAGGATTGGGTGGTGCGGCCGTACAACTCTGTGTGCAGCGACCGTACAAACAGTGACCATTCATTAACCTCTTTAACCTAATCCTCCATCCTGATCATAAGTAGCNGGCTCTGGTGTGCACCCCCCCCTCCCTCTCTTCTGTGAAGCAAGAAGTCAACTTAAGGGCTAATTATAACTATCATAACGCCTGCCATTTGATATAAATAAATGTATATAAATTGCGCAGTATGAGTCACAGTTAAATATGTTCAATATAGATAACAAAATTTATCGTCAATAACAAACTACTTAAATTGCCATTTAAGCAAAGCCTATTTAATCACCATCGATGCGATTGCATGACATTGCGACACACAAGTTATGCAGAGTGTATCCACACACGATACTACCAAGTGAAGGCAATTGCAGTTGATTTATAAATTATTTTGAAGAAAAAAGAAACGTTTCAAATCAGTTTGAAATAATAATAAAAAACTAAAGTTATCTAGACTATTGTGGGACACTTCATCAATGACCAATAGAAATCCTGCTTACTCAGAGGTATTTAGCTATTAACGTTCACGCGAATTATGCTAGATTTATCTGCTAACTAATCGCTTTGCCAAAAGGACAATTCGCTATCAATATACGTACTGAATAAACGTGCTCCGTGCTACACGTCTGTTTCCTTTCATAGCTGGGCTATAGCTTAGCTTTTTCTGGGAGTCTAGCTAGATGTAAGAGGATCTGCCATAGAGATTTCTGAGTCAGTCAGGCTTTACTAGCGTAGCAATCCGCTACACTATCAATGTAGAAGCTCAATTTGGGATTCTTGTGACTAAACCTGGCATGGTGGCTATTATTCATTCATATTTTAGTAAGAACTCTCTTCTGGTATTTTGGGTTAACCGAATGAGATCCGCCATTCCTTGTGCACCTGATTATTGATTGTTAATTTTCCACGCTCATGTCTGGAAACAGGCGGTTAATTACTAAGAGTGTAGTAAATTATTCTTGACATGTCCCAATCAAAATAACTAGATATAGCTTCTTACTTAGAAGAGTCTTTACTTGAATTAGTGATCTTTTGCAGTTTTTCTTTCCTCTGGGTCTGATCTATTATTAATGACCTTTGGTAATGCGTCCATATCAAGGATCGGATGTGTATATGGATTGGAAGGGAGGNCAGGCTTTAGTAAAGTAGCAATCCGCTACAACTGTTTGAATTATTTAAAACATATCTATACTCAGACCTTGCATTAAGAATAGGCCTTGACTAAACCTCAGAATCACAATGGCAAAATCTCCTACACTAGAATGGCCCCCGAAGGTAGCTTATCTAACTCAACAATATAGAAGAAACAATACGTATGACGCTGAATGTGCATATTGGGATTGCGAT
>UZAE01012816.1:17955-31322 GCA_900617975.1 Rodentolepis nana | reverse complement strand
CCACCATCTTCCATAGAGTCTTGAAAAGGAAATACAAAATTCCACCTGCTGGAAATAATTGACAGACGTCTGAAATTTTAAATTTTGGCCTAAATTTTGGGTCAATTAAAATTTATTTATTTATTTCAAATGGCAGGCGTTTTGATAGCTATCATTAGCCATTAAGCTGACTTCGGGCTTCACAGAGGGAAGGTTCATCAAAGTAGCAGAAAGTCGAGGGGTGGGGAACAGAAGAGCGATTCACAGATGAAAAGAGGCAGACAGACACAAAGGCAGAGAAAAGGTAAGATGAGTACTGTGGAAGGGGTCGAATATGACAAGCAGTCGTGCCATTGTATTTTGAAATCAGAAGTCAACTGCCGATTAATAGACTTTTTTGCCGTATGAGTATACGTTGCCCAGGATGCACCACGTGGAGGTAAGTCCATCGCACACCTCAGGTCAACTAACATTTGCCTATTTGGCAAATGGAGTTTAATTGATAATCCTTTACTTATATATGCGATCTCCGGTTCTTATTCGACACCCTTCTTACCCAAGTATTTCACTTCCTTCACGTCCACCAAGATCAAAGCCATGCTCACCGTTTAGGAACATCGCATTGTGCACAATTTACATTAGCATCCTAGTAAAACCAAATTAAATAAAATGGCAAATAAAAAGGTCAAAAAGAACATTCTAAAAAGAGATAGGCATTTTAAGGCATTTATAGCATTCGCTGAGTTAATAACTTGGCCAATCCAAACAGCAAATTCATATGGAATTTTAGAGGTGCATATGACCAATTGATTTCCTGTGTTTTCCGTAAGCTCAATTTTGCCACTGTGCGTTTGATTCCCCCACCAAATCTTACTTAATTTCTTAAAACTTACTGCAATGTCCTCGGATAATTTAAAAAATAGCTGGTCTGGAACTGGTTTGTACTTCCAATATTGTGAAAATGGGATTGAAATGAAGTGTTAAATACACCAGACAATTATATGCCCATGTGAATGTGACTTATAACATTAAAGATCGGAAATATGTTTTTTTTCGGTTGCAGCGAAATGAAGGAGGTTAAGATAACTTCAGTAAGAAAGAAATCGTTTCAAGTCGATGGATAGCTCAAACCAATGAACTAAAGAACATGGAAAATGAATAGAGATTTGCATTAATCTTGTATTCAATCAACAAAAGTGGTAACTAATTGTAATGAATGGAATCTCTGTTTACTATTCGAATTTTGTGCTTTTAAATGCGCAATAGTTTGACGAGGTGGGACACATTGCAGTGCATTTCATTGTTGTTGGTTGTGGCGCCACTAAATAAATTATTTCTAAATCAAAACGCTATTGATTACTACCATTCTGGGTCGAAATTTAATTCATGTGCTTTCTTCTCAAGCATACGAGAATATTGTTTCGGTATATTTGCCTATTAGGGCTTGATAATAAATGGACTTAGTATTAAATTAAGCCCAAAAGATTAATGGAATATCTTTAAAACGAAATAGTTATTTGCACATCGCTTCATGCTTCCCTGAAAATTCGAATCGCTTACTCTGTTTCAGTTACATCAATCAATGACTGAGGTAGGTTCATCGATATTTTGGACCCTATCGATTTTTAAGTACTTCTACCGCGAAATGGAAGCCCTATGTTTAATAAAATCCCTTATCCTCTAAGTTCTGATTGATGGGGGGGGGGGTTTTAAACCAGAGCAGTATTGTAAAATGGTCATTGTGAACAAGGTATTTCTAATTTATCAAATTATATGCGGAAGTCAAGCCCGTCTATCGAATTTCACTTTCATTTAAAGTACACATACAAGCATCGAAATGCACTTAAAATGACCAATTGACAACGAGTCTTATGCTGCTTTCAGTAGACTTTTAAGTGCAATATTTATTTATTTCAAATGGCAGGCGTTTTGATAGATATCATTAGCCCTTTAGCTGTCTTCGGGCTTCGCAGATGGGAAGGAACATTAAAGTGAAAAAATGTCGAGGGGGGGGAACAGAAGAGGGTTTCAAAGATTTAAAAGAGACAGACACAAAGGCAGAGAAAAGGTGAGGTGAGTACTGTTGAAGTGGTCGAATTCGACATACGGTGGGGTGATGGTCGTTTGAAGTGAGAAGTCAACTGCCAGGTAAATAGCCTTTTTGCCGTATGAGTATACGTTGCCCAGGGTGTACTACATGGAAGTAAGTCTATCGCACACCTCTTAAATGAAATGTGCTGAGATGCATACCAAGCAAAACTTGCTTCGCCTAAACCTTTACTTAAAATTTAATTTTGAAAAGAAAACAAGTGACTTCTTTGAAGTCAGCCCTTCACTCTCAACAGCGTCGCAGCTAATGCCTTCGAGAAAGAATTAAAGGAGATCAAGATGAGCTGGATTCCTACCCTGTATCTAATTTTATTTAGCATGCTCTAAAACAGTCTTACGCACGACTGCACTTGCTTGCTACGTGATAGAACGTCACACTTTCTAGAATATTCTTGCGCGCAAGGTTATTATGGTTGGTCCCGATAGGGTCGAACACTCCATTGGGCTAAATTGATTCAGTCAATATATTTTTTTTCTAAACCTAAATATTTTAAAACCTCTATCTTCCCTTTTTCGAAGTTATCGAGTTTAAATATCAGCAAAATTCCAAAAAAAATGATTTTATACTTTTCAAATTGGATTCAACTTTATATTTCAGCTTAGAGTTTCGAAATTGAAAGCCATCATAAGGAAGTTGAGATTAGCTTGGAATGACCCGTTTATTTAGTTTCCTGGCTAAGTGGCTATTAGGAGACCTAAAACAATATTTCTTTGTAGTCCATAGAAATTTGGAAGCCTAATCGCCCATGCGATGGATATTGATAATATAATACCCCCTGTGGAGAAGTGGTCACTTCAATTATTGACAAAACAGTCAGCCAATAGTGTACCACCTATATAAGTTCATATAATTAATTTGTTTCAAATGGCGGGAGTTTTGGTAGTGATCATTAGACCTTCAGTTGACTTCCGGCTTCATAGAGGGGAGGAACATGAAAGTGAAAGAAGTCGAGAGGGGGGGGGGGACAGAAAAGTGATTCATAGATGTAAGAGATAGACACAAAGGCAGATAAAAGGTAAGGTGAGTTGAATTACTGTGAAAGTGGTCGAATATGACATAAAGTGGGGTGATGGTAGTTTGAAGTGAGAAGTCAACTGTCGGTTAATAGACTTTTTGCCGTAAGAGTATGCGTTGCCAAGGGTGCACCACGTGGAGATAAGTCTATCGCACACCCCTAAAAGGAGGTGCCAGCAGGCACTCGCCACGCCCAACGTGGGGCTCGAACCCACGACCCCGAGATTAAGAGTCTCGTGCTCTACCGACCGAACTAGCCGGGCGACGCGTGTCATGATTAAATATATTCACTTAATAAGATCATTGTCTGAGTCACGCTTTCTCTTTTTTGTTGTTTTCCTAAGAGTCTGGGTAGGTGTAGTTGTGATACGGGGCAAATGAAGAATTACAAGTGCATATTTATGCTGACTGATCAACTGAGATGATTCTATTTGACTGCTATGTTTTTGCTTCTTTTTGGTCGGGGTGATAAACCAGTCAGCTCCTTAACTTGGGTTTAGTAGAGTCGAAAATTGGTACTGTTACTTAAATCAAAACGAAGATTTTGCAATCCCATTTTGTGGAAAACATTTAAAGGCGGTTAGAAGAAAGTGTCAAAACTATTTATAAAATTGCATAAACTTCTTTACATCACAGAAGATTACTACTTTACTTCCAATCTTCGGACGAGTTGAAGTGGCAAGACGGATCAACTTATTTAAACAACAATTTACTAAGCGCCTGGTGTCAAGGTCGAGATGTTGCCCACTAATTCAAACTCGGTGATTAGTTATAATAAACATTTTTAAGGTAAACCTGACCAGAAGAAAATTTAGTTTGCCCTCTAAAGGAGTGTTTGGCTTAAAATTGCAGTCTAAGCTTTAGGCCCATTAATTGGATTTCATTTTCTTATGGCTTTGATTGCATTGCTTTTAAATGAAAACCCATTTAGAAATACTTTCTCAATCACCTGTAATTTTTACACTCATCGGGTAATTGACTTGACCTAATAGCGGTCCTGACTAATATAACGCCGTTAACATCGCTTTGGTAACCTTGGCTGCAAAACATAAAATATAGAAAAAGCTTAGTAAAAGTCACGTATTTTAGCTGTAAACTTAATTGCCATGCGTCTGGGGCTATTAACCTCATCCGACGTTTCTAATAGAATAGTAATTTATCGAGGGTGTGAGACAGACTTACCTCCACGTAGTGCAACCTTGGCAACGTAGACTCATACGGCAAAAAGGTATATAAAAACGAAAATTGACTTCTGACTACAAACTACCATGACCCCACTCTGTCATATTCGACCACTGCCCCGGTGTTCACCTCGCCTTTTTCTCTACCTTTGTGTTTGACATTTTTACGTCTGTAAATCGTACTTCTGTTCTCCCCCCCCCCCCTCGACTTTTGGGACTTTATCTGTTCCTCCTCTTTGTGAAACCCGTAATCAGCTGAAGGGCTAATGGAAGCTATCATAATGTCTACTATTTCGTATAAATGAAATCATTTATCTATTTTTCATCTGATGAATATTATAACGCAATTCGCCAACATCTTATAATTAAAATTTTGGTATTTTGTTGCCATTCTGGCTGTAAGCTCAAAAAGCTAATTAATCTGCTGACTAACTGAAGTTGATTTTAAAAGCTAGCTTCTAACGCACACAAGGGAAGTGTGTGTGACTCATGTCCTCGTTATTGCAGTCCTGTGCCTATGATTCGTAAATAGAGTGTCTCAATCGTCAGGTTTAAAACTAGATTAGTGAAACCGAACAATTAGTTAGAAACTTTGGTTTGCCTAAATAGTCAACTTTCCAAAAAAAACACAACTGATTAGGATATTGTTGAATAACAAGAATCCTACAAAGAGTGATCCCTATAATGGTATCATTATTATAAACCAGGATTTAAATAAAATAACACCGTGCCTTGATGAAATCAACCCTGGAATGCATAAGGTGAGAGCATGGGACATTACCCTAGTGTCCCAATGCCTCAAAAGTGCTGACAATTTCATATAATGAAAGACGTGTTTCTATTGGCTAAAAGTGTTGGTTTTTAGATGCGAGCATTAGCCTAAGGCGTGCGTACGTGCCCTACGTGTGTATCGATCGGTACACTGGCTTGCAGATTGCTACGCTAAAACGCGACTACGTGTGCTTGCAGCTTTCGCATGCGGACGTGACTATAGTTGGTCACTCGAATTAGGAGTGTAAACATGGAATAAGGAGCTTTTGTATCGACGAGGCGCTAAGAACATAAAGAACAGATTCTGAAAATAAAATTGTTAGTTCTCTAGGCCACTTAGCTTACTATTTATGAGTAAGCAGCTTTGAATTGTGTCTACTTTAGGAATAGTTGATCAATGGCCTGACATGTTAATCTACGCGTCCTCATTCGGTGGCCATAGGAGCTAATTTCTTCTTCTATCCTGTTTGGCCACGATTTTAGGGGGTTGCTATCTCCTCTCTGACCCGAAATCGACTCTGGAATGACTAAGACTTATTAGCTTAGAGAAACCACTAATGTAACTTGAAATCGCTGACCTTACCGACCTTAGGCTGCTGAATCACGAATTATCATCTCAGTATTCCCTACTAGGTGCAAGCAAATCTCTCAGACTTTATAAGTTTTCTTAAATTAGACTTTTTTAGGAAAAGATTGATTTATCTTAAGTAGTGATCACGTATACAGCATCAAGTTTTCTTCCTAGAAGGAAGTTAACCTTTTTTCGGGTTGTCAAGATAATAGAGGGCCCATTTAATGACAGAAGTGTGAATTAATATCATAACTTGATTTAATAACATACTGGACATTTACTGGTTCACAGGAAGTGGTGAAAGTGTTCGGTACGATTTCCGAAATGGAATTACAAATTGTATTGCCATCTCTTTGGTATCGTTTTACGTAACCCGAAGGTTGCAATGTTGGAATCATTTGGAGCTGTTTCAAAGTGTTCTGAGAAGACGCTCGTTTGAAGTTATTTGGAAAGATAGATGTTAGCTTGATTTTCGTGGACTTTTTGGCAAACTCTCGGGGACACGTTGAATATTTTCCTGTGAACATGACATATTCATACGGTTACGTTTGGCATTAGAGACTTTACTTGTAGTTCTAGAATTCGCAATCGTTTTCTGGTTTACCCTTAGTACGAACAACTAGCTGGGGGGAGTTTTGAAGTGAACCCTTCAGTCAACATTAAAAAGGGTTTTCTTCTCAAGTAACTTTCAACAGTAAGCACTCTTTGGTTGTTGGAAAACAGCAAACTACAGGACGGTATCAACAAGTGCCGTCGCAGAACTAAACATCGCAGTTCATAAAAAAATCGTGCTTGGACATCACGTGATCCCGTGCATTACATTAGACACAAAATTCGATAGCATTAAACCCGATCCCGCTTATATTCATTTTAAATATTTGTTAAAATACCTTGCAAAAGTCGAGAAATTATTTCATTGAAATGACTAATGTCCAATAAGTGGGTTAAAATCAGCCCTCGTAGTAATAACCAGCATCATTGGGTTGTTATGAAGTTATTACCATTAACAAAGTTAAAAATGAGACATTTTCTTGTTTTTTTTCTTCCTTTTTTACTTTATGTCGCACCACCCTGTTGTCAGAGTTATTAGTCCCATTGAAATGCAAATGGCGATTGAACTCCCATAAATGAAGAAACATGAAAGTTTTGTTTAGCATTGTCTTCAGCGGCTTCCCACGTAGGTGGTAAAAACGGCATTTAGAATGCAGTTTCTGTTTAAACAAAACGATCACCTTGAAAAGATGAACTAAGATTATTTATCCGTCATTTATCAATAAATCATTAACTAAGCCTTCAGTGATCGATCAATAGATCACTGGGTTTTGGATTCTGGAGCGTACTTCGGATTTATAAACGAGCACTGATGATGCCTTAACAAACCGACTTTAATACTCATGGAGTATAAATTTAAAAGGTGCTCCATTTGTAAGTAAATTATACATGGGAGTTACATGCTAAACTCTTAACATGTCTAATTTCACTCAGTGATCAATCGGAATGTACAGGAACAGGCTATTTAAATCCTGTTCGAATAGCCACTAGATTGAAAGGGCCCATTTTTGTGTACGCATTAAGAATTTGCCGTAATCACTCATTTAACAAGAGTGATATATTAAGAACCCTAAATAAGGTGGGCAAATAATCACACAATTATTCTAGCTAATGCAAAATTCTACAAGAACCTTTCATCAATGCGGCAAGGAAACCTAATCTGCTAAAACTTATCAATTATCGAAGTAGAATAAATTAAAGCCTAGTTAAATAGCACGCTAAAACTCGTGATGCATTCGGAAAACAGCTATAACGGTGTCAACTGGCAAAGTCTAGACAATTCTGTGAAAGACATTAGAAGCAACAGATTTGATCTATATTTATACCGCTACCTATGTAGAGTTTGCCATTCACAAGATGAGCAAAAATCGATGGAAATACCGATATTCTAAATAGAATTAAATACTTGAGATGGATGAAATCCACTGCAACACCGATGGATATATTATTTGGCAATAAATTTTTCACTCATCGTCTTGGACATCAATAAGACCCTTAATCAGTATTGCTGCTTGGGATTCGACGGAGTATTTTTTCCGCTTTTATTTTCAGAACTGCCTTAATGACAAGATACCTTTCTCTTTAAAGCAGTAGTGTTCTAGATAGAAACATGCGCCATTCCACACGATGTCTTTGTCACCCTTTGTCCTCCAAGTTGCTTGATAAAGCAGTCCGGATAAGTTTAAAACAAAGGCAAACAATGTACAAAATTGGGTCAAATCTCATTGTAACAACATGGCAAATATGGGTCACAACTTCTTAAGGTGAGTCGTAAATTAAAGACAAATTTGTCTCAAGGAGGCGGTTTCAGTGAAGAGAATAAACTGGAGTTCAGTCACGTACCCCTTTTTCCGTTCACGTTCTATAATAAGTGGATGAGGTAGTTAGCATAGAACCCATGCAGACAAGACGCAGGGGCCACTCTCGCCAATTACTAAAACCCAATAGAGCTAGATAGAAACGTAACTTCCAGGCGCGTAATTAGAGAGCAAACACCACCTAGAGCTCCCTCTGTGCGACTTTCTTGGCAAAAGCAGCCTCGTAAGGTCAAGAATAGTGCAAACTAGGGTCCAGATAGCCCAACAGACGGCAACTACTAGTTGTCCCCGAGATACCTCAAAAGAACACCAAGATATCGGGATTTACGTCGATTTTTATTACTATCAAGTGCCTTGTCTTTTTGGGATGGGTTTTTCAGGTATATTTATTTTCAACCAACATGGGGGGAGATTATATATTACGACAAACAACCGTAAGGGAATGGGAGCCGTATTTCACCCTCTCATGGAAGCGAATTTACTTATTGTCCACCTTGAACATGTGAGCGATAAGGTCAACTACACGGTTACTGTAACCGCATTCGTTATCGTACCAAGCGACGAGCTTAACGAAGGTGTCATTGAGAGAAATACCAGCACCAGCATCGAAGGTAGAAGAGCAGGGAGTGGAGCAGAAATCAGAGCTGACAACTTGCTCTTCTGTGTATTCCAGGATACCCTTGAGGGCTGCTGACTCAGAAGCCTTCTTAACGCACGCCTTGATTTGCTCGTAGGTGGCAGGCTTTCCAAGCTTGCAAGTCAGGTCAACAACAGAGACGTTGGGGGTTGGCACACGGAAAGCCATACCAGTGAGCTTTCCATTGAGCTCAGGAATGACCTTGCCGACAGCTTTTGCGGCACCAGTGCTAGCTGGGATGATGTTCTGAGCAGCAGTGCGTCCATCACGCCATGCCTTGCGTGAGGGTCCATCAACAACCTTTTGGGTAGCGGTGTAGGAGTGGACTGTGGTCATAAGACCCTCAACAATGCCGAAGTTATCATTGATAACCTTGGCAAGAGGAGCCAAGCAGTTGGTTGTGCATGAAGCGTTGGAGACGATGTTCATGGACTTCTCATACTTCTCATGGTTGACACCAACGACAAACATGGGGGCATCAGCAGAAGGGGCGGAGATGATAACCTTCTTTGCACCTCCTGCCATGTGAGCCTATATATATATATAGAATTGACATAAGAGAAAAAAATTACAAGCTTACAGAAGCCTTTTCAATGGTAGTGTTGATACCAGTTGATTCAACGATGTATTCAGCACCAGTTGAGGACCATTTAATGTTCTTAGCATCCATTTCACAGAAAACGGTAATTTTGTGGTTGTCAATGACGAGCTGGCCACCTTCTACCTTGACAACACCCGGGAATTTACCATGGGTAGAATCATATTTGAACATGTAGACCATGTATTCTAGGTCAATGAAGGGGTCATTGATGGCAACAACATCGACGGTGTTTAAGGCAACCGCAGCACGGAGCACAAGACGTCCAATACGACCGAAACCGTTGATACCGACCTTAGCCTTCATGTTCAATATCTCAACACCAAAATGAAAGGACTGCTGGCTAGGGTCTGAAACCAGCGTATATATAGCAGGCGTGCTTCCTACACCACTAACCAATCAACTGCTAACGCAGCTATCCAATAAAAGTGCTTAACCTTGGAGAGGCTTAAGTTATTGGCTATCGGAATGCGAACGTGGCTAGGTTATGTGGTGGGGCATTGCCTGCTGAGCGGTAAATATACCGGGGTTTTCCAAAAGTCCGCCCATCCGAATAAGCGCCCGTGCTAGGACCAGGCAGCAAAACTATTACGGTTAATTAAAAATCTTTTCATTCCTCACGATGGAGTCGAAAGAGACTACGCCAAAACGTGTTCAACGATCGTATACCATCGATGAGAAGTTAAGTGCCATTAAACGAGTGAAAGAACATTCTGGCAATTTATCTGTTGCATCAAGAGAATTGGGAATTGATAGAAAACGATTGAGAGAATGGTGCAGGCAGGAATCTGATTTAACCAAGCAATCAGACAAGAAGCGACGTAGGGCAATTGGTGGAGGTAGACGACCAAGCCTTAGAAATCTGGAGACCAAACTTTTCCAATGGATTGTTGCTCAGTGTGCAAACAATATGATCATAAATTATCGCCGGTTACGGGAGCATACTTTTGTGCTGACAAAAGAACTTGAAATTGAAATGCCTGACTTCAAGTGTTCTGATAAATGGATTTTCAATTTCATGAAACGGAACAGCTTGACTGTGGGGAAGATGACAAATGTTGGACAAGTAGACAATACAACGGGGGACGACAGAGCACAAATCGCCAGTGATCGCCAGGAATTAAATATGAAGTAAATATCGGTATTATTGTATGAAATAAATAGTGTTTTTTTTCTCAAATTATACATATTTTCTTCTTAGGTGAAATATTTTACTTGTGCATGGGTGCTTATATGGGTGGGCGGTTATTTTGTTCCAAAAAAGCGAGTGTTGTTTTTGATATCGAATTTCGCGTTTAACCGCCTTGGGTGGATTTTCGGAAAACCTTGGTATAAGCTGATATTGATTTGGAAAGATCAAATTTATGGTGCCCTAATACTGAGTTACCGTTGAGAATTAGTATCAACTCTTTCTTTATCTTTTGGCGTAAATGGCCATCTTTACACTTATATAAACTTCTGTAGAACTTTGCAGGCGATATTGTTGTCTGACTTCAAAGGTTTTTTTTTCAGACAAATGTCACGAAACACGATTTCCGCGACGTCTTTTGTGGTGAGAAGAACAATTTTTATGCAAGCGTTTTGAACGAGATCTACATCGAAGTAGGCCTTGAAAAGTGATTCCACAAGGGGTTCCTTATCGGCCAAATAGAGCGATATTTGGCTTAAGTGTACTGAAAAAAATGTTATAAACACACCTCGACTGTGGCGCACCGCTTGTGGTACTTATAAACATGACTTGACAAGCATTTTAATAGCCTTCGAGCACATACTAACTCCAATTAATTACACCTTTGTAAGCCAAAGCATTCGTATATGAAGGAATGTAATAGTGCACCAAAAGGGCTTTGGCTAGCAATTGTCTCTCTCATAAACGCGACATGTTTTACAAATGCTTTATTATTTAATTGAAGGGGCATTCGTTTCACCTCTAACTCCTTTGTAATTGCACTGAGCATATGGAATCGTTTCTAGAATAAAATGAGGAACTTATGAGGAGCCCTATTTGGTATTAGAAATCATACAAATCAATGCGCGTTTTGTACTCATTAAAAAAGCACTTTTCTGCTCTTTAAACTAGCTGATAGCAACCTGCCTTAGGAAACTGGTAAGAGTATTTGGTACCTCAAATCGATGTAAGTGGAATCGCTGCACTTTCCGGTAACTTTGAGAACACACTATAAATTTTCTGTCAGTATTTTAATTCAATGGAAAGACAACGAAGGAAGTAGTTGATCATCAAAACCAATTGGTTTCCGAACAGAAACCCAACGATTAATTAATTGGGTTGCGTAATAGACTCACCTTCACGTGATGCACCCTGGGCAACGTATACTCATACGGCAAAAAAGTCTATTAACCGGCTATTGACTTCTGACTACAAACTACCATGACCCCAGTGTATGTCATGTTCCACATAACTCACCGCACCTTACCTTTTCTCCACCTTTGTGTCTGTCTGTCTGCCTCCTTTACAGCTGTGAATCACTCTTCCTTTCCCACCCTCTCCCCTCCCCCCCCCCAACTTTTTGGGACTTTGTCTGTTCCTCCCCTCTGTGAGGCCCGTAGTCAATTAAAGGGCTAATGAAAACAGAGTATAAAGCCTGCCATTTGATATAAATGTTGAAACAAAGAGTTGCGTTATTTTTTTAAATCAATAGAAGAAATGATTCCAAATATGAAGGTTTTAAGTTAATGTGATTAATAAAATGCTTATCTTCATAATCACAACCCCTAAAAGGAAAATTTTTGATTTTCTGAGTGGAAATTTTCTTCCCAAGCGTGCTTATATGATTTGCGCAAGTTGAATGATTTTGTCCTCATTAATTTCTTTACTTTTTTTGGCAAAAAGAGAAAAATTGCAACTGAGCACATTGACGCAATGTGCTCAGTTTTATGTGGAGGTGAAGCGTCTACAAATTGAGGCTATTCAAGTGAAAAAAAGATTCGTTTATGATGAAATCTTACAAATTATAATCTGGGAATAAGAAAAAAATAGGTCACAGCATGGAAAAATTGTCACAAAATAAAACATCCAAGTGGTGGTGGTGGTGGTGGTGGTGGTGGTGTGGGGGGGAAGGTCGATATTCGTTCGGACCTATGACTCACTTCTCGACCTATCAATAACGTTTTTGAAGGTTAGTACCGTGCAGAGTCGTGCAGACCTATACCACAATTGATATTGATTTCAATAGCGTGAAAGACCCACTGGTGTTGATCATGCTAAGTGTCCAGAAGTAGTAAGAAATGATTGTAGAATTCATAAGATTCATTCATTTCAAATGGCAGGCGTTTTGATAGTTACCATTAGCCCTTTAGCTGACTTCGGGCTTCATTGGGGGAAGTTGTAAAAGAGACAGACACAAAGGCAGAGAAAAGGTAGGATGGGTACTGTGAAAGTGTTAGAATATGGCATTCAGTGGGGTCATGGTAGTTTGAAGTGAGAAGTCAACTGCCAGTTAGTAGACTCTTTTGCCGTATGAGAATACGTTGCCCAGGTTGCACCACGTGGAGGTAAGTCTATCGCACACCTCATGTTAAGTGTCTGGAAGTAGTAATAAATGATTGTGGATTTCATAAGGTAGGTCTTATTTTTGGGGAAATATGGTTATTTTAATATATCGAGATTTAGGAAAATGATTTGCTAGTGATTGGCTGTCCGTTGGCTCAGACTCATAGGTAAGGAAGTGAACACAGAATACGAATGAAATTAGTTTTAATGTTATCGAGGAATGGTCAAGCTGTTTGGAGAGGGTTTTGAAAAGACCAAGTGCAACGTAAGTTCAACCTGCGGGAATTTATTATCCGAGCACCATTGAAGATAGAAAGTTTGTCATGTTGATTTTCTACCAGGAGTGCCAATAAAAAATATTGTAGAAAGCTTTCAATAGGAAAGGAAAAGACGTTTCATAGGTGTGGCATAAATAACAAGTGTGGTGTGACATAAAGGAAGTCTTCCGATGCACATTTCGACCGGAAGTGTCACAGTGCAATCGTGGCTCTATAAATGCGCTTTAGTGTTTGCCAATGATAGTACGAGGGTAATTAGCAATTAGAGCTTAACAATTTGAATAAATGAATAATTCATGCACGTCTATAATGAATAGCTAACAAGTTGGCTAATAATTCAGGTTTTGG
>UZAE01012816.1:2903-16825 GCA_900617975.1 Rodentolepis nana | reverse complement strand
GGGGAGGGGAGATGGAAATAGAGGGTAAGTCAAGGCTCATTCGTGTAACATTCCGCTACAATCTTGACACTTAATTCTAACTTTTTCCCAGTAGTTGAGAAAGCAAATATTCTTGCAAAATTGTCACCAATTTACTTTCTCAGTATAACAGAGGTGCAATAACTAAAAAGTTTCAATAAAAATTGCTTTTACTGTGGAAGAAAGGATTTTTAAAACCCATACGAGTAACAGCAAATGAAAGGAAAAATGGATACATTCCTCTTCTAGCTTAAATTAAACTTGATATTTTACCTTTGATTGGGGGTATCTTTTCCAAAGAAAAACAAGTAGAGTGAAGGAAATTGAGGTGCAAAGGGCACTTCTATGGCCTTATGATTGACTACCTAGCAGTGCTACGGCTGAATGCTGTGGTTATTTGGCACTGAAAATGCAGTCCTTTTGTGTATAAGTTGAATAAACGTATCCGATTACTCTTAAATCCGAATTGGAGGCGTTATGGTGTTGGCAATTCAGCTGTCTGAGGTGATAAAGGTCAGATAGCAGAGATATGACAGTCTGCTAAATTGGCAATGTGTGGCTCGAAGAAAAATTTTAAAGGAATGTGTTGAATTATGTTTCACGCCACACCAAGTTTAAGAGTTTTTAAAATTACGTGACATCTAAACTGATATTGCATGATCGACGTACCTGAATTGGTGTGGAGGTGAAGAGAAATATGAACTGACATCTACCTAGAGGTTTAGTTTTAACATTGGTGCTGAGAATTCAAGATTGGTCGATCGACCAATTTTGGTTTCCAGAACATTCTAGCTAATAAACGAGATGAGCCTCCCTTGGAACTTCAATACATTTGTTATGTTGGGATTGATGTATAGGCAACTCCGGGATGGACCTCAAAAAAATGCGAGAAACACCACTGTAGGCCGCAACGCGTTTCCCGACAAAATTGCGTCAACAAAATTTAAAAGGAACTCAACAGATGCTAACGCCATAATTATGATAAAATAATAAGATAAGATTTGTGGGGGTTTTTCCGAAAGTCCACCCATCTCAAAAAATAGTTTCATGAAAAGGAATTTTCCATTCAACCGTCCTGGGTGGACATTCGGAAGAAATACACACACAAATAGCATCTAAGGTGTACAGCACAGATTGATTAACGCAAAAACACTCCATACCGCAGGATTCCAGCAAAATAAATAAAACTAAACTCATATCATACAAACGATCAGAATGAGCAAATTGGAATTCAGGTAATAAATTATTAACGCCTTAGATGGTCACTACTTTGCATTCGGGTCGAAATCTTAAACATATATTAGCTACTTATATAATCCTCAGTAGTTGTGATTGTCCATGAAAAAATAACGTGGTGGTTCAACTGTTTATATTGTAATCAGAAACCAAAGAGTAAAGATCCGAATCGCCAGTATCAGAACTCAAAATTCCTCCTCCGGTCCTCTTCTCTTGCATCCAAAGTGCCCCTTTTTTCAGAAAATCAAACAGAGTCCAAATGACCAATAACAGAATTTACAATTTACTAAAACACGCCAGCCAAAAGATAGCTGAACCTACATAATGTAGTAAACAATACAGCATTCCAAGTCTTCATTTTTTGTTATAACCAGTTTAATGATTGTGACATTTTGGAGACAGGGGAGGTTTATATCGAGGTGGAGTGGGGAATATAAATAGGGAAAGAAGCTGAGATGCACGGAGGGAGTGTGGGGGAGGGGGGGGGGGGGGGGGGAGGGGGAGGAACGTAAGGCAGGGAAGTGGAAATACAACACACTTTACAGAATCATGAATGACGAGTCATCGCCACTCTCGCCAGTGCGTCCATTGCTACCTTTAGACCCATTTGCAGCAAGCTCTTCTTTACGTGCACGCATGTATTGGAGTCTAACGGCCCGAATACGTTCCCGGGCTTCGATACGAGCTAACGCTGCAGCCTTATCTTCCTTTGATGGCGTAGAATTGACGGGTTTTGGATGGCGACGTTTAGCAGACACGGGCTGAAAGAGGAACGGAAATGGTAAGCCAACGGATAAGAGACAAGTGTCTGCATATACTCGTTTGAATGGGTGTGCTTTGCGAATATAATTAAATGGTGCCTAAAGAGAGATTCAAGTGTTTATAATATACGGCCCATTCCCCCAAGTATTTCAAATATTACTTTAGTTAAGCGCCATAACTTCCGTCAACATAAAGGTACTTTCTAGGAGTGAGAGATTAAGATCAACAGCACTTTTGGGAATCAAAAATAACCTATTTGATTCAATAAATCCGAAGAATAATCACGACAGCCCCCTCCAACCCCCCTCCCCACAATACACATCCAACAACGTCGATAAAAGTACGTACGCGTGAAAATAGGTGAGACAATGTGACTCTCATTCCAAAATCCTCCAATTTAACCAAAATCTAACTCAAATGATTTCAATTTCTGACGCCAAAAAAGCAACTTAGGCACAAGGCAATCCCTCCCCCCCCACACCCTCCTCTGGCACTGCATTTGCTAAATTTCCACTCTATTGGGTGGGCAACTAAGTCATTGCCGATTTCAAATAAGAAGGCAAATTCGGAATTTTTGTTTAAAAATATAACTTTATTCAATTAGATATTGGCCGTTCTTGTCGATGACCTTTTTCCATCGTTCTGGCAGAGTAAAAATTCCCCGTTCGTAAAATGTCTGGTCTTCGCTATTAAAAAACTGAATTAGGTGTGATCCGACATCATCCGCGTTTTTACAAATTTTACCATTTAAAGAGTTTTGCATGGAACGAAACAAATGGTAATCCGAAGGCGCAAGGTCAGGGCTATATGGTGGGTGTGACAAAACATCCCAACCCAGTTCCAATAATTTTGCCCCAGTAACCAAAGATGTGTGCGGGGGCCTTGCGTTATCATGATGGAAAACAACACCCTTCCACCGATTTGATAATGCCGGCCGCTTATCTTCAATTGCATCCTTCAGTTTTTCGAGTTCTTCAACATACACATTTGAATTTATCGTTTGGTTCTGCGGCATGAGTTCAAAATACAAAATTCATTTGTGATCCCACCAGACTGACAGCATAATCTTTTTTGGTGAATCTCTGCTTTTGATACTGTTTGGGCTGGTTGATCTTGCTTCACCCATGATCTCTTGCGAGTAACATTCTTATAAACTATCCACTTTTCGTCGCCAGTAACTAGGTTCTTCAGAAATGGATCATTCTCATTGCGTTTCAGTAGCGGCGAATCACAGATGCTAATCCGTTGCGTCAAATGAATTTCCTTTAACTGCTGGTGAGGGATCCATAAATCAAGTTTCTTGACATAACCAAGGGTTTTTAATTTTTTTTTCAATGCATGTATGCCACACATTGAGCTTCTCTGCAATATCTCGTGTTGTGATGTGACGATTTGAGTCGATAATGGCCTTGATATGGGTTTCATCCACTTCGACTGGGCGGCCAGATCGTTGTAAATTTTTCAGTGAAAAATCACCGGAACGAAATCTTTCAAACCAATTTCGACACTGCCTTTCTTTTAAGGCTTCATCTCCATATACGGCACATAACTTCTTTTGTGCTTACGATGCGTTCTTGCCTTTTCGGAAGAAATACAATGTGTCGGAAGTGCACGTCCTGTTCTTTCATTTTTAAATTGGGATAAAAACAAAACTAAAGAACTAAACAAAAAAATTTTTTACTAATTAACCTAGAAGCCCATACAGTAAGAAAAAAATATAGGTTAGATGCTCTGGCCACGTTAACAAAACAAAAGAAAGTATAGAGTGAATCCGTCAACAAAAACGGCAATGACTTAGTTGCCAACCCAATATTTAGTAAACAGGAACAGTGATAACTTAGGCATGAATTGTGATTTAACAGAATTCGAAGTAAACGAGGCAGCTAAATGAGGTAGAAAAGGAAGTCACTTGAGTGTGAACACAGTCGATTGAGTTAGAGAAATAAATGACAAATTCAAATATACAATTGCATGCTTTGAAACATCTGCAATATAACATAGAGATCTGTGAATTGCTTCCATCTTGGACAAATTATGGGAAAATACGACCTACGTCACAGCAGACGTCCAAACACAAGGAAAACAGCTCCTGAATCCAATGCTTTCAGTCACAACTAACTAGTTTACGTTGGTAACTCCCACAATATACAACTATGTGACCTAGTGAAAATGACTTCTGAGTTTCCTGAATATAGATCCATATGCAAAAAAGGCTCGAGCATGCAGAATGGATAAGTCTTATTCCACTTTTAAACAATTTTGTAGACTTTCTACACCCAAGACTAGAATGCTAACGACCATGGCCTTTTAGTAGTAGAGTACTTATACTCACTGTAGAATGATTGATTCCATTTCCATTGGTGGCAGCATCATAGTCAAGTTTCCAGCCGTTCTGTCGTAAACGATTACAAGAGGCAATCATCGATTGCAAATCGTCCACCTGAAGCATAACCATAGCCCAGAAGCCCTCGAGATCACTAGGAAGGGTGACAAACTCGACCTCTTCACCAGAGGCCGTCTTCTCGGAAGCTGCAATACAATCCGCGCAAAGTCCACGGAATTGAACAAACTTTTGGGAGAGAAGAAGGTTCACTTTACCCACTGTTGTGCGTAAGTGGCCAGACACTGGATAAATGAAACAGCGGATTAACAATCTGTAAAAAGTTCACTGGCTACTTATAAATTTATCAGTAGAAATAATTCCAAGGTCAACACCGCGCATAGCATTTAAGTGGTCAATATTTAGGAGGTTAGTAAAAGAATTAAATGGTAAACTTTAACAAAATTGAAGTGTTCGATTTCATTTTAGTTGAACATGATTCACCTATGTCAATAATAACAACTCAAAATGCTCAAATAAACTGTAATAAGATTGCCGAAAGTTTCGAATATAATATTAAAGGGCGAACTCACCTTCATCAGAGAGTTCATTTTCATTCAAGTCTTTCTCTATCTCCTCTACTCGTAACCTCAATTCCTGTTCAATTTTATCGGTCAGCCGACGGAAGAAATGCCCATCTCGAATCACCTCCACCTCATCAGTAACAGCTTTCTGCGCTACCACTTCAGCAGCAGCAGCAGCAGTAGCAGCAGATGCATTTGATAATGCTTGAATGTCTTCTCCCGCATGACCATTGGTGGTGGAAATGGCAGAGTCGTGAAGTGAGTTTGTGATCTCTTCCAGGCCTCCATTAGTTGCTACTGCATGGGCTGCTGCTTTATCCCCATTCTCTTCTTCATGACTTGTGTCTGAGTTAACTAAGGGAATTTCATCCACTTTTGGTAGTTGAGATTCCATGCTCGTTGCACCCTCGTCGTTGGATGTAAGACGGCGTCCTAGAAGCAAAGAGAAAGAGCATTGTAATAGAGCTTACTGAAACAATTTAGAATAAGACATAGTCGATCCAATAAGAATAGAGTCATGCTCTAGCGTGGTGAACTTCAGCTTGGCAATCGTAAATGTAATGAACATACGGATTTTAAATTCCCCGTTTATAGAAAAAACTATTCGCGAAGAAAAGTACATCAAAAATATAAAATATCTATTAGTTACAACCCACTTTTTAAATAGCATGCATTTAAGAAGTACATAATGAAAGACGACTGCAAACTTCAGGGTGGCTTGTGCAGCAGGCCGTAGTATAAAGTGATTAGGGAAAATCAAAGCTAAGTACTTTAGAAAGAGTGCAAAGACTTCACTTAACGTGATGTCTACATCGGGAACCGGAGCGAGATTTTAGCGTAAGGAGGCAAAGTGGACTAAGAGCCACATGGCTTACAAAGGGCAGGAGGAAGGAACCACCTTGTCACAATGAAAAGACCCCTGACTTGTCATGTGTGCTTCCAGTTGGGATATTGAGGTTGGCAGTCTCTTTAAGAAATTCGTCAGCGGCAAAAAACCTCAAAACTTATTGCTAATCTGATAATGAACAGAGGGGGAAGGGGATTAAAATACATCTCAAAGCCACATACTTCAAGGATGATAAATTCTCGTAGATCCGCTCTAGGTATTCCATCGGTCCTACAAATAAGTGGGCGCATAGCATACACATAAATGACGGTGTTTCTATCTTCAATACACGCAAGATGAAGACGATTCAGTGGATTAATAAAATGTCATGAAGTATCTGCTCTTCTGTGCCATCCCAAAGGGTCTGAAACAAAGGCAAGGTGGTAGAAACTAGATTTACTAGGATTGAAGAAATATAGAAAAATTCGTGATGTAAAGGAGACTCATAACTCCACAGTTCCTTATAGGCAATCATTATCAGCACTTTGCCATCTAGGAAGTCACGATATTGGAAAGAACTAACAAGCCCCCCCCCCCCAAAAAAAGGTGAGAAATACCCACTTACCAGGGAAGGCCTTAGGAGATGAGGGAACAGCTGCGTTTCCCGTCGATTCATTGAATGAGAAACGACTTCCACCGTTTGCCACGGGATGAGGTTGAGAGGGTGTGGTAGCAGTACCGTTGGAGGCCGAGGGAGTATTGTGGGTGCGAGGCGAAGCCTGGGCTACAGCAAGCATGATAAGTGAGGACCGATTCCAGTGCTCGTGGTGGGAGTGGTTGCTTCGATTGAAATCACTCTGAGTTTGGTCTGCGCCCTCAACGCCACCTACTGTCTGTGAATCACCGTTGGAAACGTTCTAAAAAATGAGGAAACGATAAATCAATTAAAATTGTAAGTACAGCAGGAAAGCTAAATAGCATTAGTAGAAAAGTCGAGTGACTAAACAAACTACGTTTATTTTGTACAGAAACTAACGCAAAGAGCTATAATTAGTAATAGCCAAAAAAGTTTAAGTAACGCCTATAAATCAGCAATCAAACCAAGGGTATATTACAACAACGGGACAAATAAAGTACTTAAGCGTAACAAGTACAAGGGATGAGAAATAAAACAAGCAAACAAACAATTAAGCAAACTAATAACTCAACGAGAAACACTAATATAACTAATATAATATATAATAACTGAATTAACTGTAAGCCCTACATTAAGGAAGGCAAAATAAACTTCGATTCAATTGGTAAACAAAGCAGTCACAAAGGGTTTGTGAGAAAGCGTAAAGAAATGAAGCCAGTGAACTGGTAGTTTGAGAAGTTGGCTCCAATGGCAGTTAAAGAGCCATGGAATCTGATGCATAGCAGTAAACAAGAAAGAGCAAAAATCCGAACAATTCCATAGCCAAGCAAAGAGCAAGACCCACTAATAGAAGAACCGCAAGTTAGCGATCCTCTGAACCAGCCAGAAACAGAACCATAACTGATAAAATCCTACTGTTTTTAATATAAAATGTCAAAATAATCAAGAATGATTCAGCAGACTATAAAGGCACTAAGCTGAAACAATTAAGGACAGTACAAATCTACAAATTGTCTAAATAACTGCTAGCATGCCGATATAAATCAACTGAAAGCGTTATACTACCAAATCCAGAGGATGTGAATAGCTCTATAAGACAAAGGAGAGAAAAACATTCTTAAAAAATAGGTTAAAATTTCGGTTACTGAAATGAAATAAGTAGACACAGTTTAGCAAAATTGGTTTCAAAGTTATAAAGCCGGTTGTTTTAGAATGAAATTAAATTTTACGAGGAAAAGCAATTAGAATGAGTCAAAGACGGGAGAAGGTGGGCCATGTAAGTGAAAGGAGGCTGAAAAAGCAACTGCGACAAGGAAACAAAAAACAAAGTTGCATTTCAGTGACTCACAACGCATAAGGACTTAGAATAAGCAAGAGTGTTTACATCTCGTCTCCTTAAGATGGGAATTTGCCTATTTCTCAGGGAAATTCTAAAAAGGCAAAACTTAACCAATGACTCTGCTCTAGGGTGTGATCGATTCAAGCAAGCTATGAAAAAACCTAAAACCCAAGATGGATTCAAGGCCTGCATAGGTTCAAGAGATTTGAGGCAGACGGCGTTCAAAAAAAAAACAACTTCCAAACATTCGGAATGAATTGACGAAATTTCAAATCCTTTCTGGGGAGAAATTTTTCTGAGCACTCGTTAGGCGAAAGTTTTCCATAATATTTCGGATTATAGCCCCCCCCCCCCCCCAAGAATAAACTCTAGCTTTAAGGAAATAACCACGAAGACACATAGAGACGAATGGGAATACAAAGTGGGAGATTGGAGGGGGGGGGGATAAAAGTGGCATGAAGTAGTGAATTGATAAAACGTCGAGTAGGGACACCTTAACCAGAGAGACTGAGATAATAACAATTTAAAAATCTACGATTAGCTATGACTAGGTACAATATTCAAACCCTGGTCAATGGCAAGCACACCGGATGGAAAAGCTCGGGCACCCCCTCCCTATCCACAGGCTCTCNCTCCCCCCCCCCCCCCCCCCCCCCCCCTACACATTACTAGCACGAGTGCTCTCGTAAGCAATTCAGTCTACATAATGTCTGTATAGTTTAACTCAGAAATAGAACGAATCAATTGACAAAAACGGTCGAGTAGTTTCCGAACGCTTTATCCAAATGCCATTCTGTATAACCAAGAGGTGTAGAAACTTGCCATGATGTGAACCCCACAGACGCCGATTAAACGAATTCCTTGTTAAGGCACTTGACAAGAGCCTACAATTTTCCCTCTTGAGCCAACCTTTAAGGACATTAGTGCTTTTACTCATGGTGAAACAAAGGGATAACACAAATTACTCTTGTCAAGAGTAAATCATAATACCGCATATATATAAACAAAGCATATTATTAAAGATTCATATACCTGAGCAACAGTACTTTCATGATAACTCACGCGCACACAACTCAAGTAAGTTGAGTCAACAACCACGCAAGTCAATGGGAACGAACTTGGTGACCCCCGTAGACAAGCATGGAGCGAAATACTGCAAACTACAACCCCCACAACAGTATGGTTGCTCTGATCCATTTATCTATCCTTCGTGCTTTCATAGATTCTCAATAAGACACCTTCAACAGGCACAAAGTGCAAGGAACTATGAAAGGCCTAAGGCATAATTGGTAATCATTTATGGTCAAACTATCTTTACGAAGACGATAGAGATAAAGTCGCGGTTTCCCATTAGAGATTAAAATTAACCTACTTTAATGCTTACGGGGTGTGGAATAGACTTACCTCCTCGTGGTGCACCCCGGGCAACGTTTACTCATACGGCAAAAAAGTCTATTAACCGGCAGTTGTCGTCTGACTTCAAAATACCATGCCACGACTGCTTGTCATATTCGACCGCTTTCACAGTACTCATCTTACCCTTTTCTCTGCCTCTGTGTCTGTCCGCCTCTTTTACATCTGTGAATCGCTCTTCTGTTCCCCACCCCTCGACTTTCTGCTACTTTGATGAACCTTCCCTCTGTGAAGCCCGAAGTCAACTAAAGGGCTAATGATAACTATCAAAACGCCTGACATTTGTTATAAATAAACTTTAATGCTTACTAGCAAGTATCTAACTTGTTCTACGATGGCATTATTTACCAATTTATGAGACATTGTGGAAGGTCCTGCTGATTATATGGTCTCTTTATTCATCGACGTGAAAAAAATGAAACACTTTACCCAATTAGTTATGCAAACACACAAATCTTGTCAATGAGGTAACGCAGTAGCGTGTATGAATAATACATACGGGGGCGTCGCCCGCATTCAGTACATAATGATAGTAGAGGGGGAGGGCAGAGGTGAGTGGAATTGACAAGTGAAATAAACTCAGATAAATGTTAAGAGCCGAAAATAGAATAGCTATACATTCAGTACTCATCAGTTGCATGAGAATCGGCAATAAAATGAACAATTATTGAGGTCACTTAATCATGAAATACAAAGTATAGGCAAAAGCTTTCCCAGAGAGGGCATCCCAAAGCCACTCAGATGGGAAGTTCGTGACCTAATTAAAGGGGGGGGGGGTTAGGGTTCTACATCTCACCCTCGTGTGTGTGCCAATGAGCAATGAGCTCCTGACATCGACGTTGTAGAAAGTGTGTGTGTGTGTAAATACAAGTTACTTACCTTCCGTAGTTAGACAGCACGTTGGATTAAAAATTTTAGATTTTCCTTTTGATACGAAATATTAAATTATGCCACTAAAAACGCTTAAACCAATAAAAAACACTAATAATGGAAAGAAAACTGACGTAAATGTATGTGACGTAAGGGAGAGCTCTATAATCCCAACTAAGATGTAATGCTTAATAATTGGGGGCATGATATCATAACTTAAATGAAAAATAATAAAAACGATGCCCGATGAAATTAGTAGGAACAAATAATGGAAAGTTTGCAATTTGAGAATAAAATATTTCAGCTCTCTCTCTCCCCCCCCCCCCCCACCCCCTCTCGGAACATCTTCAAAATAGCCCATTTTTTGGTGGATTAACAATTTTCGGACGCAAATATATGGCATATTCAAAATATACGCAGTTCCAAGAAAATGAAGTTGCCCGGCATCGATTTGACGAGTAGTAAATCGGACCCATTGTAGGTTCATTTAAAGAAAGAGAGATTAAAAAGAAAGTAATCACAACTGACGCTCAATTGAATGCGAACCATGATCGGTATCATTCTGGATTGAATCTATGATATTTTGCACGTCAATACCGTTCATCCCTTTTAATTACTGTTGTGTGTTGCTTCACGGATAACTATTGCGCTAAATTCCACAATTTTGAGTAAACACAAGAAAGAGAAGCTTCAATTCGCTTTAAATGCTTTCCAATCAGGTTGAATATTTAGCCCCCAAGCATTTACTACACAGCATCACTTCAAAGAAATCGTCATACTTTAATTCCTGGAGAGAGAGCGGGCGGGTCGACTTAGAAGTGCGTACGCGTAAGGACTAGTGCGCACAGAAAACATAAAAAACAACACCCAACCCCACCCCCCCTCCGCCTACGAGGTGAAAAAAATCACACCTCGAATTCACACGCCAAAGGTTAATGCCACAACTGTTGAATACCACCAAGACCAATGCTCAACTCATCATACTAGACACTCACAGTCTCTAAAGGGGAGGAATTAATGAATCACCGTTTACTCATAATCCGAAATCATTAAAATTGAGAAAAGGTATAAAGAGAAACGGTTCATTTTCTGCTAGTCATGAGAATATAACTTGAAGACAAACCACTTGGGCAGTGGGGAGGGGGGGGGTTATGGAAGACCAGAATGGAATGCCTCACACATTTATGTAAATGGAAGGAAACATTAAAACACACCCAAGGCAACCAACTGTTGGATTCAAATGTGTTTATGTAAGGCAAGGAAACAAAAAGACTAAATTGCATGAAGTATGCAAATGAGAATTGGTGCGAAAACGAGGGGGGGGGCCATAACAATGGACGTTAAAAGAGACAATGCCAGATCTACCACATGTCAGACAATTTGGAAGTCGAGGTTTAAAGACCCAAAGGGACACACATTTTGTGATTGAAAAACCAACAACGCTACCCAGAGGAAAAAATGTATTGCTTAATTGAAATGATCTGGGGCAGATGACTAGTACTTCCATTCTCTAGAAGAGATAGGTTGATGCTGATTCTCTGCTCAAATACAACTTGTAGACCATTTTAGCCTTAAGCATTTACTTGAAGTTGAAAAAGACAAACAAGTTGATAGATGCGTAAAATATCAGTTTTCGCAAGACACTATTCACTTGAGATTGAGATTTCACCATTCCACTATTGTGGGAAGACTGAAGAGGCACTAACATTGAGTAAGTTCTCCCAGCTTCCACAAAACTCCAATAACAAATGGGGTTGGAATAAGTATATTAGACTAGAGGCGTGTCGTGAAAGAGGCAATGTGTGTGTGTGTGTGTGTGTGTATGGTGAAACGGCAAATCCATGTCATTCGTGGTCGTCGTATAATACATGGCGAGAAAGCCCGACTGCTAACAATCTGAAAAGCAGTGGATATAAAGCACCTCTAACCCCCCCCCCCCTCCCACTTGTTTGTGAATGAGTGTATTAGTAGGAATTTACCCTTTTGCTCACACATCAAATTTGACAAACCAAAAGGGGGAACACACGCTCACGTAATGGGATAAAACGCTGAATCGGAAACGTGGTGTCTCGACAACGAAATGTGGCAAAAGTACAAAGCCCACTGGTAGAATGAGTACTTATCTATAAAGAACCACAACAACGATTCGAGAATTCAAATTAAGGCAACACTCTTGGAAGCCTATGCTTAAACATTGATCACAGTTTCATGCTTACTGGGGACGCAATTTGTTAGATATGATTATTCTTCTAGAATTTAGAAGTTATTCCACTTTGGAAAATAAACAGTCAAATCTATTTACTTTGCATTGCCATTGATACTAACACAAAAATAGTAATCACTAGAGCAGCCACATTCCTTCACAAAGTGCGGTGAATCAGAACAAACAGGCGATTTAATGTGGGTGAAAGTTATCTTTCTCGCAAGGAGCTATCAAAAGCACAGCGAACAAAGCTACTTCGGTGAAAAGGAGATGAGAGATGAAATACAAAAAAGGAAACACCAATAGACATCTCACATTCCTTAGGCAACTACCAGTAGACTGAGCACATAGGCATTATAATTACCCCGTAAAAATGGGATAAAAAGATGGGAAAATAAGAGGAAAAGGGAGAAAGTAACTTGCATGTTTCACGCGAATTGTAACACCAGAACCGCTGTTGTTATTGCTAATACACGTCTTATTATCACCGTTCTGAGAAATAGGAGACGCAGGTCCAGACACACGAGGGGTTGACGACGCCTGAATAAGAAAGAGAACGGCAAATGAAACAAGAACGTTTAATCAATGAAGTAGAACAAAAAAAAATACAAGGGAGACAGCGTAGGAGATTCCTTCAGAGGGGGTGTGTAGAGAGTGAACTTAAATGATGGCTAAGGAGCAGAAAAACGACAGTTTAATACACCCCGAGAGAGACAGAGAGAGAGAGAGGGGTAAATGAACGTATTCGTATGGATTTGTGACGTGCACTGAACCCCAAAACTGCTACTAGTTGAAGTAACCTTGGCCTTAGGCGGCAGCAGCAGCAGCAGTGCAGAAATGACCCCAGAGTTCCTTCCGATGGCTAGCCTATACCTCACCAATGAGGGAGGCTTTAGGGCCCAATCAAACTAATCGTCAAATGACGGACGCGGCGGCCGTTGCATAATTTATGACCTCACTGCACTATACCACCCCCCCCCCTCAAACCCCTCCACCTCTACCTACTATTCTCTGCGTTTTTCAGCGGCGATCAGTCAATATAGGAGTTGGTCAAAGATATATGAGAAAACAGTACAATAGGCACGGCCCACTGATTCAATATTAATATCCGTGAAGAGGCAAACTCAATAGAGGAGAGATATACTGCCATATTCTCACTTCCTACCAGTTTACAGCCGAATTTCTTTAGAGAATAATTGGAAGAATTTTATGACATCGTGCCACCAAGGAACTGGAAGTAAGGTAAGCCAGCAAATCTCGCTCATCCAATAAGGAGCTATTTGCCAGTAATTCGATGTACGTATCTCTTAGTCCCTATTGCCTTGTCAGTTTGACGCTCTTTAAACATATTTATTTAAACCAAACTGCAAATCAAGAGAGGTCTTTAGAACACACACACACACACATCCAATAGGCTTTATGATAAAGTGAGACGCTTACTTAACTCTATTCCCTTGAACTGTTACTAATACACACACACACACAGGGAGAGAGAGAGAATTTCCATGACTATCCACATTCCAACAATATACTTGTCACCTAAATGGAGGTGATTAAAGACGATGCAGTCTTAAAGGAGAATTTTAAATGAAACCAATGCCAAAACAAGAAGGTGAGCCAAGTTTAGGAGCCACAGAAAAATTAAACATGTGAAGACATTTCTAGTGCATAAAGAACCTCCACCCCCCCCCCCCCCCCCCACCACCCCATTTTT
>UZAE01012815.1:8786-31345 GCA_900617975.1 Rodentolepis nana | reverse complement strand
TATCTAGAAATGAAAGGTAATTTCTAGAAAAAATAAATCTTTTATTAAATTTTTAAATATATTTGGCTTCTCTTATGCTTCTTTAATCCGAACCAATTTCTTTTCGTTCCTCACGTAAGAGGCACACAGCTCAAACAACCAAATATTGAGAAATAGGGGTGTGGGATAAACTTACCTCGACTTGATGCACCCTGGGCAACGTATACTCATACGGCAAAAAAGTCTATTAACCGGCAGTTGACTTCTGACTTCAAACTACCATGGACCGACTGATTGTCATATTCGACCCCTTCCACAATACTCATCTTACCTTTTTCTCTACCTTTGTGTCTATCTGCCTCTATTACATCTGTGAATCGCTCTTCTGTTCCCCACCCCTCGACCTTCTGCTACTTTGATTAATCTTCCCTCTGTGAAGCCCGAAGTCAGCTAAATGGCAAATTATAGCTGTCAAAACGCCTACCATTTAAAATGAGATAAATATTGTGAAATACGGACATATCTTGATATTTGAGTTGGCACGAACATACTTTTTTGCAGTGTTATTGCCTGGGAATTAAATTGTTGCCCGCCTACAAATTGGATGAGCTTATAGCATAGCTTTTATCGCATGCAATGAGAGTTCTACTATTCAGTCATGTAACCAAAAGCAGAAATTGCCTCATAGCTTACAGGTGACTATTAGATTTTTAGCCAATGCCTATGAAATTTGGCATCTTTCTGTTTGATAATATTTATTATCTACTAATTCAATTATCGCTGCTTTGAATCCCGTTTATTCGAAATAGCTTCGTAACATAATGTTGGAAAAAATTGAATTACTTGAATGAAACTTTCATTGACAGTAAATTATATGCCATAGGAAGAAATAAGTATATTTGTTGGCCCACAAGAAGTTAATAATGAAATTTCTCATTAAGATCTAAGTAGACTGAAATTTCAAAATTGTTCTGCTTGTTGACTCAACTAAGCATGTGGAGCTTGCAACAGTATCAAGACTAAACAGAGGAATGCCATGCACATTCTAGCAGTCTTGAAGGTGCGGTTTTTCTGGTAATAGCATAAGTGAGTGAGAGACCTCTCAACCAACAAGTTATCAGTCACTGTAAAGTAACGTGGGGCTAATTGCATTACAGTGACTTTGCTTTGTGTCAGTGGTCATGAGGAGCAGTAAATTGTATTCGCGCCATACGTTCTGTTTTCCCCCACACTGTTGAGGTAGCTTGCCCTACTTCCAGACCAATTTTATGAATGAGAATATGTCTGAGAAGGTCGTTGAGATTTAGTCAAGCTTCATTTGTGTGGTTGGCGATAATTGGTAAAATGTAATTAAAATTTGGACATGTCTAGTCGCGGTCAGCCAGAATTTATATTTTATAAACGGCCGCAACCTGTTTCACAAATCTATCTAAAGCTTTCATAGTCATATTTATGATAGCGTTGCATGCACGTTGCCAGAAAATTGTAAGATTAAGGAAGTTTCCGGATGATAAAATTTGTGCTAAAATTACGATTGGTTGAAAATCGATAACTATTATATTTGTGAGTTTATAATATTTATTTCATTTATTGAAAGTCATCCGTTAAATCACATAATTAAGCCTTGTGGATATTCTTGAAAAAGAGTTAATTATAAATAAATCAAGAAACATTAGTTCTTCAAATGAATCATTAATATCAAAATCGTCTAAAAGTTCTATAACAAAGCAATGTTTACCTGGGAATGAATGGCCATAGCACGGAAAACGTTTGAGCAAAATATGCTTTATGTATTAATATGTTGTCAAGCAGAATTATTTATCATTATCTATAAACAATGAGTAAACTTATTAATTATTAATAAATGACATGATGTACAAATAAACATTTTGGAAAAATTAAGGTCCAACACGGGATTCTCCATTTTCTAGCCTTTAATTCAGAAATGTAAGAAAGCTAAATGGTTTCGAGGGTACATTATATATAATAAATTAAAATTTTGACGCAAATCCATACAATAATTAGCTTTCTTTCAATTAACTTTAAATATACAATTTGTGTTGATAAATTCAAATTATTTTGAAACAAACTGTGCAATAAATATTTAGTTTATGCCCCTGTACATGGTGTTTAAGTTTATTAAAATGCATGCATTAAAAGCTACCGTTATTTTGGATTGTTCAGGTTGTACATTTATCCTAATGGATTTTAATATTAATGCTTTCCTACTGGCGTTTTTAACATGCTCATTATTCGTATTTGGAGTTAAAGCACAAATTCCAAAAAGATATGTGTTTCTTGAATCCGCTCCAAATGTGTCAGCCATAGTTGGCCATGACACATATTTCGTCTGCAATGGTGGCATTAAATGGACGCACGAAAGCAGTATCAATAGAGGTCGAGAAATTGGAAATCATCCTGCTCCAATGAATTTTAAAAAAGAAACAAATATGCTTTATAGTTCGCCAACTAACTACTTGGCATCAGGAAGGCATATCATCACTACCACCGTATACTCAATGCTGGATGATCGTGGACGTCTAATTTTGCGAATCGATAATGCAAGCCTTACAGATAGTGGAATTTATAGATGTCACGGTGAAGTTAATTATATGGACGTCTATCTCAGTGTTCATCCTCCAGAACATTTCGTCGTTAATCGGTCGAGTGGTCTTCCTACAGTTCCTCTAGCTGCTGCAATGATAAAATTCTTCAGAATGTTTCCATCGGATCAATTAGACCAGGCATTTGGTTTTAAATATACTAATTTTTGTGGTTTTAGATTATACTGCGGTGTCCTTTGACGGCTGTTCAAAGGGTTCTTTCTTGGGAATGGAGGGAACCAATTCCACCGAATTCGGAATTAGCGGCTGTACTTCCGAAAGAAGCCCGTCCCAGTAGAACGGTATCCTATAATGAATCCGGTGTATTTTCACATGGAAATGTAGAAATTGGTCCCAATCTTGAGTATGTTCGGATATTAGATCCGAAAGCCCCTGAAGCACCCACTCCTCTTTGGTGCAAATTTGAAATGGAGGATCTCTGGCATGGAAAGGTTAGTTTTTGCGAAAAGCATTTCTGCTTATTTAGTTCTGATAATGAAATATGAAACTCATTACATTGTTTACTTTGAATATTTGTGTACGGGTTTAATAATCAAGAAATTAGTAGTATCGTTTTAGATATGAAAACCAGAATCATCAGATCAGTTGGATGTTTGAACGAACTTGACCCTTATTTTCATTATCACTTTTCTTTATATAACTGGAAGATATAATAACTTGCGATTGCGCAGTATCGTCGCTTATCGCTATCTTTTGATTTATGTATCAAACAAAGGATAATGTCAATTTGTTTGGGCTTTTATGTGGACTGTGTTCAGATTTCACAATATTACAAATACCATTTATTTGTAATTGGTATGCAGTAAGCTAAGGAGGGGTTTGTTTTATAAGACCTACGAGCCACATTTTGACTTTTTCTTGGCACTTTGATTATTAATGAAAAAAAATCATTTTGTAATGAATTAACTTCCACTACTACTGTTACTAAAACATTGTCATTTAAAACAGTAGTCTACCTTCTATTGTTTTGTCCAAAACCATGATAAAATGCGCAGTTAGATCAAAAGCTACTTGAGAATGCGTAAATTCTAAATTTTTACATATCAAATCTGAAATTATTTCTCAATTAATTTCCTTCTTCAAGTCGATTTGAGGCCACCTAAAAGTTTAACTAATCTTGAAGTTGCACTAGAATCCTATTATGAGGTGTGAACAATTTGAAACGCTGTTATTGTACAAATTGGCACTTTCACATGAGCGTGCAACGTGAATACAATTGCACGAGTTTAGATAAATGAACAGATTTTCCATAGGGGTAATTTTATTGCCTATTGTTAACATATGCTTAACGATGTGATGCAAACTAAAGATGCTTAAATTTTAGAAAAAGGTCAAAGATGATTTTTAATTTTGAGCTCTTTCCAATGAGTTTTTTCAGTGAATTTAGCGGTGTGGAGGATGTTTCCCAAACAGACCCCTGACTAGGCCTTATTTATTACCTTAGAAGTTCACATGTCTCCCGATTGAGGTGACAAGCCGCTGGAGATTCCTCTAAGGTGAATTATCCTCAGCGACCAATCAAACTTGCACAAAAGAAGTAATAAGACATGTAGCATGAAAAGGAGTGAGCTATGTGGAATGCTTAGTAATTATTAGCACAATACTGCGACACTGCAAATGTGTGGATGTCTGATTGAATGGGAGGCCTTACGATCGATTTAAAGGCGGCATCTAGCAGAATGCTCTTGTGGGCGACCGAAATTCATATGGATACTCAAAGTAGAAGAACCGAAGAGGCTACTTGGGATAGTTAGCAAGGACCAATAAGATTTCCCGGAAGTGGGCAGAAGAAACTGTAGTTTCTCTAGTTGTTAACTCTAATGTTCCATGAAGTCATGATGCTCAAAGTTGCACATTTTTATTAATTTTCCAATAAATCCTAGGCATATATATATATATATATATATATATATATAGTATAATACTGGATGATATTGTATTATTTATTACGCAATGAAAATTATTTGTTACTAATTACTAGACTCAAGAAGGATTTTATTATTAATTTTTGCCTAATATTGAAAAATCCCTTTCCCGTTTAACTTCATCATTTACATAGAAAGAGTAAATATGAAAGGTTGTTCAGAAGTATCTTCTTTACTTTGTGTTTGATTTATTATTTGAGAGAGGTTAGTAATGAAAGCATTATTATCCGATCGATTAATACATGCAAAATAAATTTGTGCCATAGTTCTTAATTAATGATATCTAAAATGTATATGTCAATGGTACAGTCAGAGGCTACGGGTTCGAGTATTGTCATTGCACACTCAGCGGACGAAAAATCTCACTAGCTGTAAGGAAGGTGATAGGAACAAAGTCTCTCCTCGTAAGGCTGGACAATGTTATTCCCCTACCAAAATGAGCGTTGGAAAACAAGGTCCTGTGTTGACTTAAGTATTACCATTATTATTATTATTATTATTATTATTATTATTATTACTGTTTACAAAATTATTGACATTTAAAGGGTCTTGCTTAGGTTAGGTGTATTTGTTCGTCGTTGTCTTCAATTATTCATTTGTGGCTCAAGCATAAGTACCTATGAGAAGGGTGTGTTCCATTGCTTACAGTAAATGTGTAAATAAATTTCCATCCACTGAAATTTGGCAGAAAATGAGGCAGCATTGTGACTTTTGGAAGTGTTTCTGTTCTATCCTAAGAGTGAATAATGCAAAGGATTAAATTGGCATTTGTATGTCTTAAGTTATGGCCCTATTTCTGTCCTTCTGTTGTTTTACCTTTAAAACGTCTACATTAGGGCTTTTATTTTAATATCCCTCATAATCCGTTAATGAGCTGGCTTCCGCAAGTTGGTAATTCTGTTAACTTCTATTTTCATATCAAGGCTATGTCATGAATACAATTGGGGCAAGGAGGTGTGCTGTAAAATGGAAGTTGTGATCAAATACCTCTTATTTAAGCAACTTATTTTTCGTCGATTAAACTGCTTATAGTGTCACTTTGTCATGAAGACCGTTGTGTTCCGATATGTGGTTGAGGGTGCACTCCCTAGATAGGAAATCGGGCTTTTAGACAAGTCAGTTATAATTGCTGCTCTTGCGAGCTTATGTTTACAACGGTGTACGTTTGCTTTGACCCACTTCTCATAAATAGAATCCACAAGCATGCTTGAAATAGACGCAACTTTGCATAGCGAAAATGAAGCACGCGCTGGCGTGTAGAATTTACCAATGAGGAAATTGAACTTTTACCTCAGTGTGGATATTGCCTAGATCAGACAACATGGTAGTTGATTGATACTGCTCTTGTTGGAGTAGGTGGACATAATGCAATTGGTCTCCCACTCCCTTTGTTCCTTAGTGCCTATTTCCATCTTTTATATTTCTAATTGGCTTTATACTCGTTAGGGTTACTTAACTTATCTAATATGATATGGTTTAATGAAGTTCTATTTAGATTGCACTATTTGGAATAATCAAAATTAAAATGTTTTGTTACTGATGACGATGAACACACAAAACTCTTCCCGTTTTTAGCAATTGGTTTTGTTTGTCTGATATGGGTTTCCAGAGGTTAAGGTTATAAGCAAAGTATCTGACTTCCAACAGTTATCCTTCAGGCTAAATCTTTTATTTTCTACCAATTTTCATTTAGGACAGGGGAGAAGACAGCTGAAAATGGTAGATTTATTAGTAGCGAGAAGCTGGTAGACCAAAGGGAAAGGGTATGGTCAGAGAAAGCGTATGAAAGTATATAAAGAATCTGGTTGTGGTATCAGTGCACTTGTGTATGAAGTCTTTAACTTGAGAAGACAAATACTGCTTGAGTATAAGTGGACAGTCGAGAATTCGAAGGAATGACGTCATCGTGGACAACGGCTGGAAGATAAATGTGCCACAGCGTCACGCATACGAGCGTCAAAATTGATAGGGATAGGTCGGCGAACGCTTCATTCAAACCCCTCAGCTCTCCTACACGGGAGGATAGTTTAAGTTTGTAATTTCTTACATGGGGTCTTAAATATACTTTCAATGAGTTCAATGATAGTGCTAAAACGCGCAAAGTCGATTCAAGGAATAAGAAACCAATAGAGTCTTTTGCATTAACTCAAGTATTCGACTCACCAATAGAAACTAATTTCTCTTTGAAATACTATGATCTTTTGTTGGCCAATTTGCTCACAGAATGATGATTGCTCTAACTGGTAATCATCACTTTTCGTAATACCTGTATTACACTTGGAGTGAACATTATTAAGTGCCACTACACTAACCAGCTATTCATACACCTTTTAGCTCTTATCTAGATGATGAATAGACAATCACTTGGTTCTCTCCATGTTTTGCTCTTTACTGTACTCTAGTGCTATTGAAATTTATAAATATACTAGAGATAGTGAAAACTGGTCCAATTGATGAAAATTCATAAATTTTGGTCTTAAACTAGATTAAAACATTGCATGATACACCTATTTAGTTCTAATGAATTTTTAGAAAGGTCACCCATCCTACTATGAAATTCACTGGTCGCTGTACGACCCAATTAACGTCAAAGTTAAACTGCACAATTCTTCATCCGAACCCCTTATCAATGATCTGGAATCTTCAAGACCATTCGGAGATGACTACTCTGCTCAATATCAAGACGGAATGTCTAGCATGGACGACACACAGCCACGTCTGATTGAAGGTTATCCAGCTCGACTTGTCTGCCTCTTTAATCATCGCAAACAAACACAAACCGCTCATCGACCTATGCAAATTGCAGCTTGGTTCCGAGGTGAGGATTATAGGTCAATTCCACAGCCTCCTTTTCACGTTAACAGGACTACAGATGAGGGGATCTCGTGGTTAACTGTTAGAGCCTTTCCCGTGGGGGAAAGGCTAGATGAGCAGTCCCAAAATGATCTGGGTGTTCAGATTCCCTATGAGAAGATAACTTGCATGGTGAATACTCTCATTGACGAGGTCAACAATTTCACAGTAACAAAAAATGCCAGGTGAGTCATATTAGAGAAATATATTTGCCTAAATTCAGTAATCCTGAAGTGCTATCAAATAATTGCAAAATTTAATTCAAGGTTTTAAGAGTAAATTTTAATAGACAGGCAAGGATTTTTTTACAAATTAGGCGTCAAATTCGAAGAAATTAGTTATACTTTAAATCGGAAAATAAATAAATGTGAGATGATTTCAAACTCATTATAAAATTTTTTGCTATTTACTTTCATGACAACTGGTGTTTGAAGTTAAACCAATCGTTAAATTCACCGCGGCTTTTTATCTTTTTTTCTATAAATATGTTAAGGGCAGCGTGTTTCCATTTATTCTTAATACTGCTGGGGGTGGCCTGGAGGTGTACAATTTAGATTAAGTGAATTGTTCATCCAGTAACCAAACATGGACTCCCAGGACTTATGTTATGCCTATCAGGGTTACAGCGAACGCAGGACATGTATAAAATATCCAGGATAGTGTAAACTTTAGAAAGGCATGCAGCAACCCATTAGATCAAGTAAGTCCGTATTGCACACATTGTTCCTTGTACACCCTTCAATAGTGCCTACGGTGCTTTTCGCTTTGGTCTATCAAGTAATGATTAGTGAAAAATTCGACCGATCTTATTAGCTTTGTTCTTGTATTCTACTTAGCAAATCAATAAAATGACTTTAAGCAACGAAATTTTGGGTAATTATTCATATTATCTTTAACGCATATTGCCACTTCGTTTCTGTGCAGGAGAGCTTAAAGAAAGAAGAAAATGAAACTCAACACATTCTTGCATTAGCTCTTTTGTTTTCCTCTTATTCTGTTATTATTTTATGCGCTTTATATGGTTGGTGCTCTTGGCTATTTTACACATCGTTGAACTAATGCTCTTTCTGAAGTTAACGGGTGAAAACAGCATTTGCTGAGTGAGAAAAGCAACAGATCCGCGGGATCAGGGAATTATTGAAGAATTAGGAATAGAGTGAATGAGAGGAAAGACGGATGAAAGGAGGAACCACTTTTTGAGCTTATTTTGAGCCCCTTCCTCATCGAGAGTTCGGTTTAAGTTAGGGACATAGCGCACACACCAAGAAGACCTATCAGTTACCGAACAAACGAATATCTTTATCGATTTTCTAAACCTCGTCGCCATAGCGAAAGGATTATGGTAAATCAATTTTGTGATTTCATTAAAATATCGAATTTCTTATAATATATTGCTTTGTTAAAACACAAATAATCGACTAGTTTTATGGTAAATAATGGAGTTTAACTTACTTACAAGAATAATAATATGGTATATATGATACCAAATTGCAATTATGTCAAATATGTCATTTTTGGCAATGATTAGTTTATTACATCCAGTTGGCAGATTTCGCGTATTATTATTATGATTTAATTCCTCTCTTATAAGCTGTTTTGGCTTCTTTAAGCGCGCTAATCTAAATTGTAATGTCTAAATACTGAGCTAAAAGAGAGTTGATTTCAATGCATACAGTAGTCTTTCAAATTTCTTTAAAAATCAGATTTTGGCGCGTTTTAAAATATAACAATTGTTAATTCCATGAAGTAGGAGTAAAAATAGAAGCATCACCGATTAGAAAAGTTCTTATTAATAAACAAAAAATTTCTGCTACAGAGTTGGTATAAAAATAGAAACAAATTATGTTTAAATTCCCTCGGGAGACTAACCAGATGAAGTTCCCTAGGATGTTTTTAATTAATGTATGGTTTTAGTCCAAAAAATGAGATACAAACTTTTAATTTATTGGTAAAATTCAAACGAATCTTTGATGACCTAAATATTAAAAAAATTGCGCTTTCTTTTTGAATATTTATTTATTTCAAATGGCAGGCGTTTCGATAGTTATCATTAACCCTTTAGCTGACTTCGGACTTCATTGAGGGGAGGAGGAATATCAAAGCGGGAAAAAGTGGGGAGGGATAAGAGAAGAGTGTAAAAGAGACAGTCAGACACAGAGGTAGGGAAAAAGGTAAGGTGAATACTGTGAGCGGTGGAATAAGACATACAGTGGGGTTATGGCAGTTCGAAGTCAGAAGACAATTGCTGGTTTATTGACTTTTTGTCGTATGAGTATACATTGCCCAGGGTGCATCACGTGTAGGTAATTCTATCACACACCCCTCATGTTGAATATCAATTTCATTAAGCGCAACTAAACAATTTGATTTTAAGAGGCAGGATTTTGCCAAGTTTTCCCTTTTTTATTTAAATCTTACAGCAATAGAATGTTAACCTTTCTTTGAGGTGAGTACCAATATTTCCCATTTCTAATAACACCCTATGCTTAAGAAATACAGATACGTCGTTCTTTTTTCCTCAGCTAACAGAATACGCAGTCGAGCTGAGTTATGTAAAGTTTAATGAATTCAGATTGTTTTTGGTTTTTAAAATAATACCAAAATGTTCCCAAGCAAATGTCATAACTTTAAAATGAACTACGATTTACTAGTTTTTACAATTTCAAACATATTCTTAAAGCTTTCTTAAAAATACACAGCTGTCCAGTAATTCTATGTAAGACTAGGTTCTAGGCATATTGCATCTCAAAACTAGCTAGCAATTTTCAGCTTTTCAAAGTGACAATTTTTGAGTTCAGAGCTAACATAAAATATTTAACTGAACCAAATTCGAGACCTATTCATTTCATAGATGATATAGCGACTCTGAGCCATGTGAAGCAGACATTTATGCGTGGATTAAACGCTCTAAAGTGAGTAGAGTGCAGCTTTTTGATGATCCGCAAAGAAGGAAGAGGGAGAGCCACCACCGCAAGAAATCAAGAAAAATCTCTCTTGTCCAGAAACTAGGTCAGAAACGATATGAACGAGTTACCATTGTGGAAATTGGCAGTGAAGCAGGAATCATACATGGATGAGCAGTTTCAATTCATACTGAAAATTTAGGCTTGAACAAACTCTTGGTGGACACGGTGAATTCCAAAAGAGTTGTAGAAACAACTGATCTAAAGAGCTGAACTTTCTTTAGCAACTTTGGTAAATACGAAAGTGAATGAGAAATTTTTTGGTGTTATTTTACCGAAAGTGAAACCCGAATCTTCCAATATGATCTAGGAAACAAAATTCGATCAAAAGAGTGGCATCTAAAGCCTGTCAAGTTCTAATCTATAAGTTGCGTTAGGATGGCCATAACCACAATTTTTGGAATTCGAAAGGATTGATATGATAAATGGGCTTTCTAGCAGGATAGAACTCGGTCACCTCAAGTTATTAACTGAAGAAGTTGAAGACATCCCTCATCACTGTCTAGTCAAATTTCATTTCAACATAACAATACCTCTGCACAATCTTTAAGAGGTGTTAGGGCGCTGTTACACGAATTTCGACAGGAAACACTTTTACATCCTCCTTATAGTCCAGACCAGGCTCCCGCAAATTTTATTTTGTTTCCAATAGTGGAAAGAACACCTTAAAGGTAACCCGATCGAAATCTTAAGATTAGGCGAGTAAGCACGTGAGTTTTAGTACCAGAGATGGCCCTTAAAATTCTACCTCGAGAGAATTTACTGGTGTCGAGGCAATAATTGAGCCTATATAGAGAAGTGCACAAAATCACTTTTTAAATAAATAAATTGGGGAACTTGTCTAAGAAATTTTTGACTCTTCTTTGTATCTGTATGTAGAAGCGTTGTCTAGGTACTCAGTTAAATTTTTTTCAACTAATGGGTGCGAACATACTAAAACCCATGATACTTCGTGACTGATGCACAACCAGAAAAGCAATTTGCAAACCCATTTGGTAGTATGTTCATGGCAGTCGCAGACACCAATGATATGAACTCATATAATCAATGATCACATTCGAAATTAGAAGGAAAATTCGGTTAAATAATCATAAATTGCTATAAAAGTCAATTATATAATTATAGTTGCCAAGACGGAAAATGGACGAGAGCAATTTTTGTGATACAGTACCTTTATTAAATTCTATTGGGTTGGCAACTAAGTCATTGCCGTTTTTATTGACAGATTCACTCTATACTTTCTTTTGTTTTGTTAACGTGGTCAGAGCATCTTACCTATATTTTTCTCTTACTGTATGGGCTTCTAGGTTAATAAGTAAAAAATATTTTTTGTTTAGTACTTTAGTTTTGTTTTTATCCCAATTTAAACATGAAAGAACAGGACGTGTACTTTCGACACATTTTATTGTATTACTTCCGAAAAGGCAAGAACGCATCGCAAGCACAAAAGAAGTTATGTACCTTAAGTTATGTACCTTTTATGAAGCCTTAAAAGAAAGGCAGTGTCGAAATTGGTTTGAAAGATTTCGTTCCGGTGATTTTTCACTGAAAATTCACAACGATCTGGCCGCCCAGTCAAAGTGGATGAAACCCATATCAAGGCCATTATCGATTCAAATCGTCACAGCACAACACGAGATATTGCAGAGAAGTTCAATGTGTCGCATACATGCATTGAAAAAAAAATGAAAAACCCTTGGTTATGTCACGAAACTTGATTTATGGATCCCTCACCAGTTAAAGGAAATTCATTTGACGCAACGGATTAGCATCTGTGATTCGCCGCTACTGAAACGCAATGAGAACGATCCATTTGTGAAGAACCTAGTTACTGGCGACGAAAAGTGGATAGTTTATATTAATAACAATGTTACTCGCAAGAGACCATGGGTGAAGCAAGATCAACCAGCCAAAACAGTATCAAAAGCAGAGATTCACCAAAAAAAGATAATGCTGTCAGTCTGGTGGGATCACAAAGGAATTTTGTATTTTGTACTCATGCCGCAGAACCAAACGATAAATTCAAATGTGTATGTTGAAGAACTCGAAAAAGTGAAGGATGCAATTGAAGATAAGCGGCCGGCATTATCAAATCGGAAGGGTGTTGTTTTCCATCATGATAACGCAAGGCCCCCCCCACACATCTTTGGTTACTCGGCAAAAATTATTGGAACTGGGTTGGAATGTTTTGTTACACCCGCCATATAGCCCTGACCTTGCGCCTTCGGATTACCATTTGTTTCGTTCCATGCAAAACTCTTTAAATGGTAACATTTTTAACAACGCGAATGATGTCGGATCACACCTAATTCAGTTTTTTAATAGCAAAGACCAGACATTTTACGAAGGGGGAATTTTTACTCTGCCAGAACGATGGAAAAAGGTCATCGACAAGAACGGCCAATATCTAATTGAATAAAGTTATATTTTTAAACAAAAATTCCGAATTTGCCTTCTTATTTGAAATCGGCAATGACTGAGTTGCCAACCTAATAGTACATTTTGATTGATGTGAAAGGGCGTTGGGCAAAATTTCAGCAGAGTAGGAGTGAACACATTTCGATACTCGAGATTTTATTAATATCAAATATTAATAATGTCAATTTTCAAGGAATTACAATGGCAGAGTTTGAATTGAACTTTGAAATAGTTAGCTATTTTCTCTTACGCTCGATTTCATTTTCCCGTTTTGTAGCTGTGCTTCTAATCTAGTTGTTAATCTTTCTTGTGTTAATGTCATTGGAGGAATAGACGAATTCTTTAAAAGATCCTATTATTATTGTCTATAAGTTACAGATTTAAGCAACCATCGTCTACTCGGAATTAGAATATTCCTTTACTTATAAATTACAACTTAAATTCTAGTTTTTTTCTTAAATATCAGCCATAAATATGATCATTTAAATTATTTTGAAATTTTTAGGAAATGAGGTATACAGTCAATTACTAAAGGTACGGTTATTCATCTACTTGACTACACCATAATATATGATGGAATCATGAATTATTAAAAATTCTAAGTTGATACTAAAATGAGTGTGACTCTAACGATGACTCCATTATCCGTTCAGCTTATACAAACACAGCATGACTCACAAAGGAAACGGTGTACTTTATTTCAGCCTTTGCACATGAGAAAAATTCATACACGGAATTGGAAATGTAATGCTTCTCCCTTTCTACAGCCAATCCTCTTGTTTATCACCACCATTGACTCACCTCAACTTCCGTTCACCTGATTTGTAAAAATTCGCTGTATTCGATTTAGAATTGGTATCTCAGGCAGATTGGTGATACTTTAGTCGCATTTAGACATCTCTAAAGAGAGAGCAATTGAATTATTTATACGTAGTTCGTACGACATATCCCTTGACACATAAATATCCTACCTGCAGTGATTTACTAAAAGCGTATTTGTTTATTCATGCGATTTCTAAGAAATAGGAAAAATCAATATCCCAGCCCAGTAAAACAAAAATTTCGAAATATGACAATTACGAGCATAATCGGCTTGTGATATCAGCCAAAAATGAAATATCTTATGCAATGAAAGATTACGGAACCTATCGAAAACCGATGGGATGCTCACAGACAGCTCAAGTCATCAAAGAAGATTGAACAAAATTAATTAAATAAATAAGTTAAATAAGTTTTCACTTTATTTGCTTATTTTAGCGAAAAAATAGCTCAGTAGGGAATCAACTGGCCGCTGCATGTACTATCGTATTTGCGCTTAATGTCTACGGATACTGCGCCAGCTAAATTCAGGCCAAAATAGCTAATGCCCTCAATGAAGACCTTATCCTCTAAAGAAAAAGTAGCGTCTAATTAGTTAAGCAGTAGAGGAAACATTCAATCCCTCTTTTAGACGAGGATGAATAGTTATTAACATGGCTTTTGCTCTGGAAATAAAAATCACGATGCCACCGCTTTGTCCATAAGACATTCACGCTTTCAGCAACTGGGGCCACTTTGTTTAGCCAGCAGTATCTGGGGTGCATTTGTGGATATCAGTTCTTGAGAAGGAAGATTTGTAACTGTCGGAATTTTTGCAATCTTCTACTTCACTGGTCAATTGACGTTTTTTCTCGTTCCAATTTGCAATTCATACATTTTATCTTTTGAAAGTCAAGCAAATAGCCTGTTGCGGCTCACTTAATTGAGTTAACCAAGTATTGATGCTTTGTAAAATTAAAATAAGGAATAATGACATTCCAAATGCTCCACAAGACTATTTTACTTATGTACTTCTCGTCATTTTAACTTTTTAATGTGACTCATTTACTTAACGCTTTAGTACGTTATGCATATTACTCGGCTGCTTCCCATGTTCTCCTAATAATAGACATATTTGATATACGAGGTAAAAACTGTCTCTTTTTGACAGGACATTTTCGACTCAAGTGAGGAACTGTTCTCAGTTGAGGAACACCAATATTTTATCAATAGACCCGAGTTGGAAATCTCTTGAAATGAGAAGTGACTTCCTTATTCTAAGGGGTTCGTTTGTGAATAACCAAGAAGAGGCATTCCGATTATTAGTCAGAACAGGAATCGCACTTTCAGACTTATAATTCCACACATTTATCATTAGCTCAGCAAATACATTAATTTATTTTCTCTCTGCTTTAGGGCCCCATCGACTGTTGTCAGCATCAGATTACCTCTTGCGTGCCACTCTGAATTTATGCTTTTATCTAATGATCATCGGTCGGCGTTAAAAATAACCTCCTAATGACAAAAACGGAAATTCAAAGCATTAGTATATGGAAAATAGCGATGAATTCTACTGAAAGGAAACTTTCCAGTGATTCAATTATCGATTGTTAGAATTAGGAGACCGTTGGTGTTGATTTATAAAATGTGGGTGAAATTATTTCAGGCAACTTCATACACTGGAATTGGCTTTCAGACAATTAAAAAAAGTTTGGTAAACATCTTTTCTAATAAAATAGTCAAGATCTCGATCAATAGAATGATAAGGAAGTGCTAAAAACATCTCTTAAGATTATGGTTAAATATGAATTCAGTCAGTGGGTTCCACAAATCTATTCTTGGTCCTGATCATTTGCTTTCTGTCTTTCTAAAACCAATCTTTCAGCCCACTAAACTGAGTTCTCCTTGCACTAATAGTTATTAATAGCAATTATCTCATAAGTTTACACCAGTTAACGGGTTTTTAACACTTAAGAGGGGAACAGCGTCAATATTCACGTTAATTTTAAGCAAATTCCGGTGAAAGCCGATTATTGGTCTCGGAAGTTTTTTTACGAATTTATATTATAAGGACAAAGAGGTTCTAATCGAAACATTTGTTGAAAGATTGAAATTCCACAACTTACTTTACTCTCGGATCCTTTCCAAACTCACTTTTAGTTTTTTTAGATTTAACTTAAAGGAATCTTCTTTGCCTCTTCCCCGTGCTCTTAATGTGTGCGCTTTCGCTCCATTAATTTAATTGTCTTTTCTTTGCAAACAATTTGATTTTCACCATGGACTTGGTCGTAGATTTTTGGCGTATCTCTAAGTTTGTCTTTCTTATAGTAGAAAGTCTAGAAAGTAAAGTAAAGTTCTCTGCCTCTTCCCTGGAGAGAGAGGATTCGCGAGGTATAGCAATAAATTAATGGCCATACAATGGTGGTAATAATTTCATCGGCTTATCAAATGTGATTACGTGTGACAAGTTAATTCAGATAAGGACTAAGTATAAGTGATTCAATTACATTTCAGAATGTAATTATTATAGCCACTCACATGATAAGTTTTCGACGTATCAGAAATTTCGATTTGATATTAATATACAGGTTCAAGGCAAGTTATTCAGTGCTAGAAGAGATGGCGTTAAACGAATAACTCTGCCACCCAGCCTTACCATCGGATTTTATATATTTACCTGAAAAATTTTCTCATTTTCATATCTTCCAAAGTCATTATGTGCTTTTAATTACAGTTTATCTTGAACTAGCAAAATAGATGTAATTCCAGCATTGCTTTACTAAAAATGCGATTTCTATGTGCCGACTGCTCTTTGTATTTTCTTATTTACATAAAAACTTCCCAAAATAGGGAATTTCAAATCATAAATGTAAGTGGCTAAACACCTCTTATGAAAGAAATCTTATCTCCATGGAAAATATACACCAAAGCTTTTACATGGCATTAATGTTTTTTTCTGTGAGAATTTGTATTGGTTTATTCAAAATGTTGGACATATTGCGCTCTGGACATGTGCCAAATTTTTGTTCCAGAAATGTAGTATTAAATCTTAATGCACTATCAACTAAATTTGAATAGTTGGAGTAAGGGAGGCACACTAATATTGTATCCTTCAAACTTGTACCGTTCTATTGAAAATAATTTAAGAAATTTTAATTACAGTTATTCAATTCGACCTATTTTTGTCACAAAACTCGAACCACCAACCACCCTCCACTTTCATGTGTTATTCTTAATGTTTCAGTTACAATATTGTGTTTACCCTTCAATAAGCAAATGTGAACTACCTATTGGTCCATAAGTTTCGTTCCTCATTTTAAATGAAGATAGTGTTCGAATGACTAGATTGAAACATAATCTACTCTTTGTGGACAGTCATTGCCAAAAGATTTCTTTTTTTGAGCAAAGATCTTTTGAGTGGAAAAATTTAAAATTTGTTTTTACCTGATACCCTCTGTTAAATTCACATTGGTGAAATTTTATATAAAATATTGAGTTTAAGTACTAATGTAAAAACTTTGAAAGATTACACACTAAAGGTTATCTCAAACGAACAAAAATAAATATCATTCTTCTTTATTTTAGTCTTGTTTTGGAGGTAATTCGGCATCCTCGAATTATTGAAACCGAAGAGATGTCAGCAGAAGTGTCTCTGGGTGATTACGTCAAATTGACCTGTCTAGCATTAGCCAATGGAAGACCGAATATCACCATTGATTTCAGTGCAACGGCCGGCAGGCGTCCATGGGGAAGTTCAGCGGAAAACAAGTTTGAGCAAAAAGAATCCCTTGAAACAGGGGGTCCTGAAGATGTTCAAATGGCTGGTTGGCGACCCCTGATAGATTCTTATAGAACTCGGATTTACCGTTCAGATATTGATCCAAGCAGACCTATGCTGCATAAGCTAATCGTTGATATTAGGGGTAAGAAAACAAAAAAATACTTTTTTGTCCATTTAGTTATAGTTTTTTAAATATACTGTTTTAACAATGGGTTAACAGCTTTCAACAGCAAATGAAATGAGTAAATCAAAAGATTTTTCCACAACCTATTTGTATCTTGCGTAAATTTGTCTTAATAAGCTGAACAGGCTTGAAAATCTTCAATATTCGTGCCAGTTACAACTCGTTTCTGAAGGCGCCTGACTTAGTTCATTTTTTTTTGGTTTTCCAGAGCAGATATTTATTTACGCTCGTGTTTTTTCTTCCTATGCATCGATAACCCGCCTATAGTTGTCCCAAATTATACGAAGTTGTTCCTCCCAATTTGACTTACGTGTTAGATGTGGGACCCCAACCTTGTTAGATCAAAATGAACCACAAACCTACACGTAGCTTTCCAAAAGATAAATCAAACTGGGAACTCAATGTTGTCACACTAATCTGTTTCAATCGGTTCTAGTGGAGGTATCCGGTATGATTGCCTCCCCCTGTCCCCATGTACAAATAGTAAGCTTCTTGGTTCTTATATGCATCTCTTGTACATCTTGCAGCCCTATGCCTTTCATATTTACTTTCTTTGTCTATATTATGGCAAAACTAAACTCTGTTTAGAGCTAAGACTCAAAGTTAGACTAACTGTCATTAGTAATTCAATTTACTTGATCCACTTTTTTTCCAAACTGATTGCCTTTATTCCCTATAAACCCTTGTGGCTGGATCTCTGACCAACAGCACTGTCTCCAATATTTTCATTCCCACTTTCCGGGGTCCAGTTAAGTGATTAACTTAATGATGACCACAGATTTAACAACGGAAACAATTAATTTATTTGGACAAAAGCACCTTGACGGAATACAAATCGATGAGATCAGATAGATTACGAACTTTAGCTGAGTTCAAGCTTGTAAGTATTAACTTTCCTTGGCAGAACATTCTGGAATACCCAATTTCAGATGCTAGCTTTCCCATGGCACCCGACATCTAAACGGATTGTGCGGTATGTAATCATGCAGATAAAATATAATTTGTTTATTTATTCCAAATGCAGGCATTCTGATAGTTATTATTAGCCCTTAGCTGACTTCAGGCATCACAAAGAGGAAGAGGAACATTAAAGCGGCACAAAGTCGAAAGGGGGAAGAATAATGATTCACAAATGTAAAAGAGACAGACTGACAGATAGACACAAAGGCAGAGAAAAGGTAAGATGAGTACTGTGAAAGGGGTCGAATATGACATAGAGTGGGGTCATGGTAGTTTGAAGTCAGAAGACATTGTCGGTTTATGAACTTTTTGCCGTTGTCCAGGGTGCACCACGTGGAAGTAAGTCTATCGCACACCCCGATAAAATATAATTAAAATCTCCTTTTATGAAATCAAAGTATTTGAGCCCAATTGTCTTGAAAATTAATCCTTGATAGAAATAAACTTTACATGTCTTCTGAAGACGTTAAGTATAGGGAGGGCCAAATTGGAACTCAACTTCTAGAGATATCCTCATTTTTCAGAAGGATCACGTTCTACTTTGACCCACTATTTGGTAACGGTAATATTTATGCTAATGCATAAATGATGATGTCAAAATGTTAAAATTAACACCAATTTCAACTTGTCATTTTTATTCAACATAAATAAAGATTATTATTTGATAGTAGGTTGGATTTCTATTTTCAAGGAGACTTTTTTGTGAACATAAACAGCTGAATTCATCTTTAATCACATGTTTTCCCATGCATTGGCAATAAATTTATAAACGCAAAAGTTACCTCGAACATTGGATTAATCATAACAACAAAAATAATAGACTGCGTATACCTGCTGATACTCTTGCTTCTGAATCTCATTTTTGATCCGAGTAATTTTTCGATCATATTTGCGTTAGGAGCGCTACGAGAGCACCATGGATCATACCGTTGTCGAGTCACTAACGCCGCCGGTCAAGCTCAGCATATCGGTCATCTCCTTGTTCGCTCAAATCCCTCTCTCACCATTCAGCCTCAACAATCCACATACTTCCTCGCTCGTCAACCCCTTTTCACCTCCTGTCTGGTTTCAGGCTATCCTCTAGCCCTCACCAACCTCTCCTCTCTCCAATCCAATTCCCTGGAAGAACTTAATTCAGCTACCACCTCGACCATATCTGGTATTAAATTCCTTGATCAAGTAGACAAAATGGCCGTTCAACAGCAGATAAATCCTGATATAAGGAAGAAGAGAATTTTGTTGGAACCAGAAGACATTTCTCCGGTGAGATTGCTTGTATTGACAGAAGATAGGGTGCAAGAAAAATTTGTCAAGCCCAAATTATCGGATCTCAGAGTGGGAATATATGAAGGGTAAGTGAAGGCCCAAATCTGTGTTTCCATTGCTTCTTCAATTAACACATTTAAGTAACCTTCAAAAATAACTCCCGACAATTATAGTCTTAAGGTTCAAAATTGTTTTCCTAAATCCATGTGGAACGCAATTAACAGAGACTGGTATTGTTTTATTAATTCATCTTTCAGGCCAATGCTCTGTTCAAATAGAAAGAGTTTTTTGATAGAAAACATTTATTCAGACTATAGTAGGCAATAGTGAACAGTGTACGTATTCAAATGATCTTATTGACCCACCACACGGATGCTTTCTTGCAGACAGGACGTACAACGCGTACGTCTGGACCTTAACATTGTTATTTTTTGTCTTACAAATAAAACAAGCCAACAATATTTTCCTTCCTTAATTCATTTCATTCCAAACAAGATTAATGCGATATAAGTATGTTTGGTAATGCCCTAGTGGAACCGTATCTTTCACCCAGAAATTTTAAGCTATATTGTTGTCAATTTTACTGAATATCCTTGCTAATCCTCCGTTCATTTTCTCCTGACCACGTTTTCGTTAAATACGTAATTCATTTGTAAATAATTTCTGCTTATAGCCATGCTCATAAAAGGGCAAAAATAATTTGGTCATTTAATTCATGAGGAAAACATGCACATAAAGAAAACGGGGACCTGGTTCAATAGGGGGGGGGGGGTTTGATAAATGTGGGTAAGGTAAGGATAGATTGGTTAATGTTGTCAGGACCCCATAAATTAAATTTCATTCAATTCGTGTGGTGCTTTGAATCTTTCAAATCAACACATAAGCATGATTTCTAAGTGATTGTCTGATGTTTAAGTTAGAATATTTTTTGCTCCACAATTCGTGGGTATAATCAACTCCCCAGTACTCGGCAATTGTCTAAGTGATTTAGTTGATAGCACTCAATGTGCATAAACATGCTACTTTGCTTAATTTGTAACTTAGCACAGGCAAGGGCAGATAGGTAGGATCAGAATCGATTATTTTAAATTCGCTTCTCTAAATTTAATTTACCTTAAAAGCATTCTGTTCTAACAAGCTATTTTAATGTGCTCTTTGCGTTGGAAATGCTTTCATGCGATGAATACTGTCTTGAAACATTTCTATTATACATTTTATGAAATTTTTAACTTTTTTCTCATCTTGTCAACAATTATATGCTGTCTGCCTTCTCTCAACCTAGTATGACATCCAAAATACTCTCAGAGAAATTAAATTACCTCATTTGATTTATTGATCCAAGTTGCAAAGTATTTGCTGAATGAGTAGTTCGCCTTCCAAAGTTCAAAGGTTATGAATCATGATCCGGATTACAGCTAGATTTCGAAACATTCTACCTATAATGGTATACTTTAATACGTGATAGAACTTGATGTTTGTTATTTTAAGACGATTAGAAATGAGGGTAGCCAAAAAATGCCAAAAATTGGAAGATTAAAGAAACCATTCTTCTTAAGTTAGGATTTACTAAGATTAATTTTCTTGGTAATGAAATGAATTTCCCCTTCCATTGTGCTCAGAATAGATTGCCGATAAGAAAGAATTGAGAAGTTGGATATGGTTGCTTCGAGAAGAGAGGGAGAGAAAAGAACCGAAACTTTAAATTATGCCCCTTTGATCATAATAATTGTGTGATTCATTTGATTACTTGCATTACCTTTTCTTAATCGGTCAGAGAGAATTCGATGTGTTTGTTGCTTTTGTGTTTTATTGGTCCTTCACATGGTTTCTGCGATGGGTTTCTGTCTTCAGTTGTTTTATTTAATATTAATTCAAGATTTATCATTAAATCTTAGCTCAAGTCCTGAGATAGATCAAAATTCCTTCGGATTTCAATATCTAATCTAAAGCTTTAGCTGAAAGCGGTTAAATCCTGCACATTTAACCTGTGTTTAAAGAAACTTTTCTCATTTCCTTTATTCAGAGAGAAAAGTGTCTAGATGCAGATGCTTGAATTATTTAAAATTCCTGAATTTTATGATTTAAATCGTCTGCCGTATTTAGTTTATAAAATAAAAAAACAACAGGTAAATCCTTTTGCTGTAAACGCAGATAAAAAGATTGATTTTTGGGAAATGGGAATTGACAAACTTCATCCGTCTATCATCAGATGGTTGATGGAGGAAGTTTTAGTGTTGAAATGTGTCAATTTTCTATTATTTTATACTTAGATTAGCAAATTTTTAATTTATCTGTCTTAATTATTAAAGTTGGTCGTTTTGAATAATGGAAAACCGTTAATTTATGTGCAAAACTATTAATTTTTGATATTTTGGAACCAAAAGCTTTACTGATGTGACATTTCATATCAATAAAAAGTTCAATTAAATAAGCGAGAATTTTTTAAAATAACCCAAGGTTAACTAGCGAATTAATGGCGAGATATTTGCAATAATTGGTTATGTTCTGTGCTATTAAGTGTTTGTTTGTCACCGAGAGAAGTTCAAAAACTAGTTTGCGAATACAAAATATTTTTAGCATCTTCTTAAAATTTCCACAAGAGGAAATAAAATTTTGTCTGTTTCATTTTTTAAACATTTTCTTTCATTATCCCATTTGCCTATTTCAAGGTCAAAATTGGAGTTCTTTTATTTTTATTGGACTTGTATATGTTTTGAAAATGTAATTAAGCATCAAATTTAAGAAGAGAGATGTCCAATATGTACACAATGGGTAGTTTTCATCTTAAAATTAAACGGTCATGTTTTG
>UZAE01012814.1:17837-31349 GCA_900617975.1 Rodentolepis nana | reverse complement strand
TGCCGGTTAATAGACTTTTTTGCCGTATGAGTATACGTTGCCCAGGGTGCACCACGTGGAGGTAAGTCTCTCGCGCACCCCAAGTGACTAAATATAAATTCATATAACCTCGAAAAGACTGAGATTGGCAACCCCAGTCCTCACTATGACCTTCAAAGAGGGATAGAGATACCTTGAGATTTAAAAAAACGGTAGCTACAAGCCATGTCGACATAAAATTATGTTTACATAAATTCAAAGCATAACTACCGGAAATTCAAGTATTCAAGGGTATGCTCTTTTTCAAGAATGGCAATACATAACTTGGCAATATCTTTCAACTAGTATTCCCTTATACTTCACTAACTTGGTTAATGAATTGAATTCAACATCACTTAGACCTTGCAGAAAAGTATGAGGGTGAGGTAAAAGTACAAACACTTTGAGGCATTAGAGCCCGATTGGTTTGCAACCATTAACCAATCGGGAGGGACATGACCGCTTTTAGCATAGGAGGCGGACAAATAAGTCAGATTGCCAGAAGACAATGTCAGCACAGCCGAAGCGGAAAAATGTCAGGAGTCAAGGTGCTCTTAACACTCGTCAAATTGCTCTACGGGCACAACGCAAAATCGCCTGCAGTTTCCCCAACCAAACTAAACACCTTTTCCTCGATGAAATTACTTGCCACTTATTAGACACTCTTCATCAACTCATTTGGCGTTACACTAATTCGAAAAAGCGAACCGACAATTTAGTGAAGCAGATCATCAAGACTAATGTCAAACTCCACGTGATTGTAATGAGCACGGGAGTAAAGCAACAGCAAGAGGAAAGTATTGCCGAATGTCGAGAAATGCTGAGAACAGCCGCTCTCTGTCTAATCCGACATGTCAACTCTACAAGCAATGATGGCGCCTGTGACTTGGCGAGAATTCAGGCCGCTCTACGCACAGCTGGAACCTTTGCGAGAGCAATAGCAGAAGGGCACATGTCACAGAAGTCCCTGGATAAATTGGCGGACGTAGTGATGTTTATATCAGACGGAGGATTCCTCACGGCTCTGACTTCTAAGCAACCCCCTTATAACCATCTGGTTCTTGAAATAGCACAAGATCTTCAGGACTCTATTGATCGAGGTATTTTGTAGATTTACATAAGAATGCCTTATAACATTATTGTCTTAACTTCTACTTAATAATTGCTTAGTATCTGAATATAAACAGAAATAAAACATTACAATTATTAACAAATTGCATTACTTATGAGTTAGGGAGTATGCTGTTGAAAATTTTCCCAATGTCAAAAAAAATAAGGTGACTCGTGTTGCTGTAATAAATAGATTATTTTCAAAGTCTACTAAATAGTAGACTTTACTGGTTCAATGGTAAAAAAAACACTTGGTTTAGAAGAAAGTTCATTTTTTTCCATTAAGTTTCGCTATCGGTGATCAACAGCGCACATCAAGATGTGGTTAGTTAATCCCAGCCATTAATTGCGGCTAACAAGAGGGAAGCTATAATACAAGTCACTCATTAGAGCAGTTCCAAAGTATTCACCATCTAATCATTGTTAAAGTTGATACCAATACAACCAGCGAGCTCGAGAAGAATTAAAGTAATTAACGCACGCGTTTGGCGGGTCAAACTTCGTGTGATCAGTGTGCGTATTCAGTCACGTAGATGGCAACTGCGTTGGTTTATCTTGGTCAACTAGAGGGATAACACAACACATGTTTCTCGTCATACTGACTGTGGGGATATACCGTTCATCCAAACAAGGTATCCTTTGCATTCACGTTAATAAACTAAAGAAAAGTTCTTGCCAAAAAAAAAAGATTGAAAATGCGTGATGAAGCCACCCATTACTTAACCCCCCCCCCCAATAAAATAAGATTTGGACTCTTTTCTACAGAAGGACAGTGCAGATCTGGCTCGTTTAATAATGGAAAATGAAGCTTTATGAAAATTTGTGTAATTGTACCGTGTAATTGCCGTGAATACTATTCTCAAGTAGAAGTGAACTTAAGACGGAAAGTACAGAGGGATATGAATAATCAAAACTTCAGAGATATCCTCACTTTTCAGGTAATACTACTTCGTATGCTACTAACCTTAGTATTAAGTAGATATAATAGTTATAGCTATACGCCTCTACGTCCAAATCGTATTTACAATATCAACACCGAAGGGATATCTTTTTGTTTAGCAAATTGACATAACGGTAAATTTAAAAAAATAGTTTCATAAATTATAAAATGATCGATAATGAAGATTAAGAAGCTGAAATGACTCTTAAGAGAAATTTTAATAAATATCAATTTTTATTAAGTGTACTTCATACTGCCCTCACCATAAACATACCTACTTATCATCTAACACCTACTTGATCACCACTTGGAATAAGACTTGAGTCATTGAACAATGATGAACCGATAAATGTATAGACTGAAAACCCCAAACCCATTTAGTGGGGCCTGTGGTGGATACGACAAGAATAAGCACTTTGGCTAAACCTTGGTAATCCTCTTAGGAGTCTCAGTAGGGGCAGATAAGTACAACTAGCCTCGAGCAAAGTCTACTAGCATAAAATGGCCAGGCTACGTCCCAAGTATCGAGACTAAAGGAGAGAGTGTGAGGGAGCTCAGTGAAAGTGTTTAAAACGCCAAATGTTTAGTCATAAAGTGCCTTAGACTATGGCGTTGAATGAATACTAATAGTACTTCACTACATTACTCTTCCACGTGTTCAATTACTTCACTACGATGATAATTTGTCTTTGCTGGTCTTCATTAAGTGTTTCAGCAAATACCCCAGCGGTCAAGTGTGGAATTCTCAAATATACTAACCACTCTGGTCATATTTTGCATACTTCAAACGGAAAGCACAGATGGCACATTTAATGGAATCTGCTCAAAAAATTTGCAGTACGACTGTCCTTATGGCAGGCACATTTGCCATTGACGACAAAAATGCCTGGCAGAGGGTTATTAAGGAGATGAAGGGGGAAAAGAGGTTGGGAAGTAAGAAGAGAACTGAAAAAAAAACAATTTATTTCAATAATTATATTCATAGCAAGGATATGCATAGCACGAAGGCAGTAACTCCGTTAGATCAAGCAGATAGGTCTTTTGGCAAGAGGTTATACATTACATAGCGTATATTACATTCAATTGTGTATTGGAAAACCAGCTATTGAATCGGCAACGATAGGACAAATAAATTTTTTTTTCGTGAAATAAAGACAAATGTAAGAGCAGTGAAAATTGCCACTTGGAGCCTGTAGCAAATTATTGCAAAGTAAAATTACTTCTGGAAGCTCATCAAAAAAAAATAGGTTCAATATCTCCTCATGGAAATAGCAATGTCTTCAAAACTGATTGGATACAATAGTCTTTCCAGAATGAGAAGAAAAGCTAAGCAGAGCCATGTCTCCTTCGAATACCCGGTGAATAAATGAAAGCAGGAGGCGTCAGCACTGGGAAAGGATTAACCGATGGAATGAAGAATGGTAAAGTGTAAGACCGACTTTGAGTCCTATATTCGTTGAAGAGGCACTTGTGTCCATGACAGTTTCAAGTCAGTAGGTGCTCAATACAAAGAGATCGAGCAGAAATATGAGCCAATATTCTGATAATGAAAACGAAATTGGCTCGATTTCAACTGATTAAAAATAACAACTCTCACAGACTAACAGATCACCTGCTACGAAGATTGCATAGATGCCACTCCCTTGCCAATTAAATATAGAGAGCTTACGATGAGCGGCCTCTTCACATATTTGTTTTGCGAAATGAAAGATTAGAGATACGCGACTGAATTGAAATCCAATGTGGTGTTACCTTCCAAGACTTTTGTTCTGAGTAGCCTAAACTCAGCCAAATATTCCGAAAAGTTCGATCACTAACCAAGTGAAGTAAATTGCCAGTGGTCAAGCTAATGCAATTACGCATGCTCCTATTCACTGGATTTAAGCACATTCAAATGGAAGTAGGACTGGTATTAGATTAGTATCTGTGATTGTAATCCTATCTCCTTTAATGATATCCGCATTTCAATTGAAGATACCATTTTTGACACTGCGATTCCATGAGCAATTCATCGCTTTCGCATGGATCCACATAAGCACCTGTTCCGATGCTTTGAGCAACAGAATAAATTGTGCGCATCATAATATCTATGCTTTCACTTTTAATAAGCCTTCTCTGCATGGCATATAGCAGTCTGTTCAAATTCGCTTGACTTTGATCATAGTAGTTAGTGACCATGCCATACCAATTATAAACTTTATTTATTTCAAATGGCAGTCGTTTTGATAGCTATCATTAGCCCTTTAATTGACTTCGGGCTTCACAGAGGGAAGGTTCATCAAAGTAGCAGAAAGTCGAGGGGTGGGGAACAGAAGAGCGATTCACAGATGTAAAAGAGGCAGACAGACACAAAGGCAGAGAAAAGGGTGAGATGAGTACTGTGGAAGCGGCCATGGTATTTTGAAGTCAGAAGTCAACTGCCGGTTAATAGACTTTTTTGCCGTATGAGTATACGTTGCCCAGGGTGGAGGTAAGTCTATCGCATACCCCCCAATTGTAAACTAATTACAAGCTAGCAGGCGCATTTATTTTCTAGAGGAAGAAAATGGCATTAAATCCTTCCGTAGTGATTGAGTTCTAATGGTAACGATTGTGTACTGTCAATAAAAAGTAAGCAATTATTGCAAAGATCTAAGACATCAGGACCAAAGCCTTTCATATCAACAAATGCTACTTATACGACTTAAGTAGGATTTTAAGCCCATTTCTTAAAAGGGGTTAACGTATCACATTAGCGCAAATATTTTGAGTCGAACATTCATCCTTTCGGACAATTAAGCCAAACACCAGTGAACCCTAAATAATGTAGTTCAAAAAGTCTTTAACATTTAGGAGTACCTAATTAATGGAACAACATGGGTGTATTTGTTAAATACCGGTCTAAAAAAGAACTTCCGATCCGTAAACGTCACAAATCTTCTTGTAAAGCAAGCTATCAAAGCAAGTCATCAAGAAATAATCATTCAAATGAATATAGGTGAATAATACTTCTTAATCCATGTGATTTGCCCATAGAATGTTCCATGAAAATAAAGTTTTGTGAATAGTATCAAATATGTTTTGAGAAAGTGCTGACAGTGACACATAGAGTAAGGGTTATGTAAAAGAAAGCAGGTGAGAATACACGAGCCAATCATCACGACCAGTTGTGATCTTCGATCCAATCAATGATGATAATCAGTAACAAAGCCCTATATGTGCGTGTTATACTTCTCCTTTTTTTTTCTCTCTCTCTCTCCCAATCATTCATTCACTAGCAAATTAAGAGAGCTCCATACTTGCAGATTAGCAGAAATAAGTAAGATGACCTTCAAAAACATTTCCCAATCTTAGGAAGTCAAGTTCCATAAACATATAATTTCAAACAATCAGTCAAATAAAGATGGCTGTTACACCATTTTAATGATAAGATTCCCGAATAGGCTCACTTTAAAAGACGCAAAGACAAGCTTGTTTGAAACATTAGAGAATAAGAGATACAAAAATAAGCAAAGATATTCAAATCACACCTGTTCGAATCTTCCTTACCGTTCATTACGTTCGCAGACGAAATACGACGAAAGGACATTCATACTGTGGACTATCTAGATCTTCTTCTAATGGGAATCGCATAGCTCCAAAGTCCTCCCACAGCCAACCCGAAGGTCCTGGAAATCTGGGGACAAGTCTTTCCCGATCAGTTCGTTTTTCCCAACCAAGAGGTAAAGCAGACGTCGACAACTATAAAACCAAACCTCAGATTAGGAAAACAAAACAAACTCACATACCGCTAGCCCAGTATCTGACAGGTAAATCATCTGTAAAGAGGATACACTGGTTAATTTCTTCAAAGCCCGTTCGCCAAGATAGTGATTGCTTGAAACATCCACGACAGCGAGTTTGCAATCTTCACCTAGTCCTTTAAATCGCCACTTTGCAGAAACGGAAGTAATGTGATCATTCGTGAGATTATTCGCCCGAAGAGATAGAAACTTCAGTCCTTTGATTCTTGCAATCCAAGGTAGAACATCGGAGTAGTTTACGCCCAGATTGCAAGAATCCAAGTTAAGTGTTGAGAGAGAATTACAAAGTGAGAAAGCTTCTATCCAACTTGTGAAATCGGAGCATGCTCTAAGACGAAAACTCGATAGAAACAAGTCTCCATAAATTGGTGAAAAGAGACTTATGTAAGGATTTAACGGGATTGGTTTATTATTCAAGAGATCACTGGATATGTGAGCAGAAATCTGCCTTCCAAGGTGTTCAGGAACATAATCCATGGATTCTATTGCTGTAAAATTCCGAGCAAGTACCTTACAACATATCTCCACGAGAGAAAACATGCTAAAATGGAATATAAACGATAAATCAATGTTAAACAGAGAAGGGAAATAAGATTTGGACACTATGAGGCATTAAAATATTTATTATCTTCGAGGGTATTTTTCAGTAAAACAACGAGTACCATCTGCTGAGGTAGTAACACGACAACGATGGTTAAGAACAGATCCAATCACTGCTGGAATTGGAGTAGGATTATCTAGAGCAACTTTTTCGATGTCTTCAAATTCATCTGCAATAGCGTTTTGCTCATCTTCATCTTCAGAATCCGATAGAATATCGAGTTCACAATCAGAAGTTATAGAAAGACGTCTGCAACATGGTTCTTTAATGGGTACATCAACAACTAGGTCAGCAACGTAGCCAGCGAGTTGAGATTGGGGCCAATGGGGTTGACGTTCGAAAAGAGATTTTAATCGTACATCAACCGATTCATCAGGTAAATCCTCACTGGGTAAGTAGGTAATGCTTTTCTGTTGAGTTAATGAAGAAATTTCCGTATACGCTCGACCAGAACTGATCAAGTCACGGTTCAGTCTTGGTTGCATTCCACGAGGAACTGAAGCACACCAAACTGAGATGAAGTCGGGGAGAGCAAACTTCTTAGTTATTGAGAGCAGATTTTCCCCGATTAAACGACATATTTTTGCCTTGCGTGGAAAAATTGCTGCAATGTTGTTACGAAAAGGCCTCTTTCGGAAGAAAAATCGCTGAAAAACTTGACAGAGAACAGCTGCGGGATATAAATCCCTTAATCGAAGGATTATATCCTTAGGATTAGAGAAACCATCATGCAGCCAGTCTATCGATAGTTCATCAGCCATATCAAATATCGACTGAAGAACCTAAACGAATTACGAGTTGCACATTACAAAATAACTTACATTAGTGAGATAATCTAATTGAAACATACGACATTGTCCCTTCCATATAAAGACATTCAACCTATCCACCGCATAAAGTAGTTCAAACTCACTGCAAGGCACGGATTTACGGAGATCATCCAATGTAATAAAATTATCAAAAGCCGAGATATCCTGGTCCTCGTCTTCAATATGCCCAGCAAAATTTGCAGGAATGAGACGCTGCTTTAAAGTATAAAGACTAGGAGCTCGAACAGACGTAGGCTCAATGTAAAATGATTTCATAGCGGTGACAATACGATTACTGACACTGGGCTTTTCCGTCAACCAATAACCATCTTCAGCCTCGTCGGGAATTTTCAAGCCTGGGACAGGAAGTAAAATGTCAGAGGTTTCTGTTTCCAAAAGACGATGAGTTGATGTCTCTGTGCAAAAGAAGGCGGGATTTTCGTCGTCATTACCGTCCTTTGACTTGATCTCGGCATTGAAAAGCGGATTTGAGAGAAACTGGTCAGCCAAAGCAGGAGTCACTTCCATTAGAAATACATCCTCGTCAAATGGATTATGACCAAAAGTCAATAACTGTGCAGTTTTAAAAAAGTTTTTCGTATCTGATGAGGCATGTTCTAATAATTCGAAAACATCTCCCCCCGACCTAGTCAAAACCATTATATCAAATACAGCGCAATCAGTATAAAATTAGTATATCGAAATATGGAAACAAGCCAAATATTTCAATGTAAAGCCCAATTAAGGACATCAATCTAAAGTATTTATTATTCATAACGAAAAATTTTGTGGTTAATTATCTGACACTGAATATGTATTTTTAATGTAATTAATGAGTATTTCGTTTTCTGTATCTTCATTGTTGAAATCCAATGTTAATGTAATTTTATTAACATGAGAATTCATATATTGAAGTAATTGTGATTCAATATTGTTCATCACCTATAATCTAGAAATTTAATGCTTCTTATTTATAATTAAATTAAATTGTTGTCATATTATTCCAAAATAGGAGAAATTCTCTCTGCATTAAAATAATCAAATTTTGTCTAGATAAGTGTTAGGGTTTTAAGCATTAAATTAAATAAACTATTCATAAATGAGTTGTATAAAAAAATATTTAATCCACCTTCTAATTTTAACAGAAAAAATTTCCAGTGATAATCACGAATTGGATTTATCAGCTTATATTTTAAAGTTAACATTTGCCAAATTTTATTTCAATTCCTACACCATCATGTAGTTTGCAGGACAAATGCTCTTCATCCTCTGACAATATCAGCATTATGGTTAAGTGAGTGGGAACCCCTGAAGTTAAAAGTGTTGAGATGAAAGGGGAAGTGGATGTGCTGGAATACTTGAAAATAATTGTTTTGTCTGTTATATTGGACATTTTAGCCATATTTGATAGTTTTTGGCAATGGGATGAGATGAAAATCAATTGGAAGGATGTAAGACTGGAAATATGGATTGATTTGTAACATCAAATTCAACAGGGCATTTGACATCTTGCTGCCCTAACACCACCTCCTAGTCAACTGAGTAGAAGAGGAAGTAAACACACAATGATTGCTTTTAATAATGAAGTTCTTAGCTTCCAAATTCGCCTACTTCACAATTACCAAGCATGACTTCCTTTTCAGAAAATTAAATTAAATCAAGTCATTCAGTCACCAATCACTGAAGTCTTGTTTCAATGAAATGGAGAACGAAGTGTCGATTTTGCCTACAGAACTCATTTAAGTGGATTGAGTGTGTAGGTAGGAATTCGTGATTTCAATCTCTACTCAGTGAGGCTGACAATAGGAGAGAATGCTGAATCCTCTTGTCTAGACAGAAATCCGAACTGGAATAATAATTTCCAATTCGTGGCAACACTGATTTTTTCTCTCTCTCTCATAATTTGCCTTGTATCGAAATGAAGATTACTAGAAATCAAGCTCCAGTTGTCCAGTTCGTTAATGCAATAATAATATAATAGAAGACTGAAATATGTACACTCTGTTTTAGCTTTTCTGTCAATTTCTATGCCCCATCAAAATAAAAGTCATTGTCTTTTTCTCCCAACCATTTCCTTTAGATGTTCCATGTGAAAACAAAAGTCAATATGACTCTCGCCTGTTGTACGATTTTCATGCAAATCACTTGTCTTAAGACTAGTTTAAAGCTTGATAAATTAGTCACGATGGACTGGTTCTGCTCTCTGGACTACTATAATGCAAGAAGCTGATCGACTGTTGGATTGCTCTCAGACAACATGGTCTTATGCCAGTACAGGCGCCAGTGTGTCTGATAAAATGTTGCGAATACGCAAAAAGTCGTTAAGCAATGCTTTCTCCTCCCCTCATCAATAATTTCTACTCATTCATGGCACTTTAGGCCTACTTTGCAGATGTCTTCTGGAGTTTCCCATCCGTTGAATGCCAGCTTCTTGTCTACTCGTCTTCATGTACGATTATCCCCATGACCCAACTCTGGCGCTCACCTCCTTCTTCACACGTCTTACCTGTTTCCACTTTCTTCAATTCCTAAAAAATTACTTCAACAGCCAATTTCTTAAGCCACCTCCTCGTCATTTGCAGGTTTCCATTCATTTAGCCCCTCCTTCATTCTCCTCCAAAATCTCATTCAACTTTGATCTTTAGACATTATGTGCATTTGTACTTAGGTACCTTCGAAAAGACAAGTAGTATTCAATCTCCAAATGCCTCGAGCCTCAGTGCTAAACAATGTGATCAAATGTAATGGTTCAACTAAGACCAATTACACAATGAATGCGATCAATATTAAAGGTGAATAATATTTGGAAGACGGAAGGTAATGAAGCTGTGCAACCTCCCATTATTAATTTTATTTTTCAAGTGGAATCGCTTTCGACCACACCAAACAACAACCCAATTTTGATTCTCTCTCTGCTAGTTGGTTATCGTAAACTGAAGTAAAATTTCAGGAAAAATTCGATAATTTACTTTACAGTTTATGTGTCCTGTTAACTTATGATAAAATAATTAAAACGCGTTTTGACGTTATTTCGATTTGATGGAGCGCTATAATTAACATATCTCTCTACCCAACTTCCTCCATTATAATATGGTAGTAAAGTTGAGTTGATCTAAGACAACAATATTGAGGGCAGAATACACGTGAAGCAATAAGTGTCACAAAGCTCAATCATTGAATACTAGTGATCACACTGTAGGTAGCGACGTGTATTAATTGAGGGTTAGACTAGAGGTCTATGCACACATAACCGCATTTCCTCGTCATGCGAAAGCCTAGGCACGTTTCAAGATGCCTGTGTTCATTTGATCAGGCTTGATGGCGAAACGCTCTCCACCCTTCTCATTCATTGGTCTACGTAAGTTGCCTTGTTTGAAATCTGAAACCCACCAATACTTCATACTACTCAAATACGTAGTGACGATGTTTAACAGAGTGAGGTGGAGTTCCTGCAACAACTCACTTTGCAGGGCTACAAGTAATCATTCCACCTGTTTGTTTGCATCGAAGGTACTTCAAATAGGCAACCAACTATTCCAGGTTATAATTGCCAATGAGCATTTTACACCAAATGTAGGAATGCATGGATTAGATGGAGGATTTTGGTAGGTCGGGGTGAGGATAAAGAGCATGAAAACCGAGTGGCGTTGCATAATTGGCCACTTAGGATGAATTCCATCACACAGAGTTGAGGTTCGCAATTAGTTGGAGGAGAGAAGACACATGGTCTAACGATGACCGATTCTCAACTAACAGTGCACCACCAAGCAAATAGTCCATGGTGTATTGGAGGAAGGCAAAATAGCAACCAATTCGATAAATTAGAGGCTAGACTAAGTCAATTTGAGTTAAATTTTATTTGCTTAATAAATGGCAGTTCACCTCTTGCTCACAAGAGTATCTTTCACCTTGACATTTCTTGTAGATGACCTCTCTTTTATGACATTTTAGCACATTTCAAAGGAACAGGCTCATGATTGTCAAGCCAAATATATAAATGACACTCCACACTCTACCATGTCTATCGCAATGGCCTGCTGAGAGGAAAGGAAAATGTGATTGACAACGACTAATAAAGAACCAGAGGCAAAGACGCATTCCACTTCTGTTAAAAGATGTTTGTTTGTTCTCTCAATCTCATGATGATTCACCCACCTCTCCGTCATTCCCCCTCATCTGGAATCACGTTTCCTCCATCACGATGAGTAATGCCCACATCATTTCATCAAGAGTTGTGCTCAATCAATATAACAGTGGCATTTTCAATATAACAGTGTCTCCGCATTCGCCAGTCCAATCTACCAACGTTCATTCTCAGCAACCAAGTAGGTCAACGTGTAAGCAGATTTAGAAATGCAATTTTCGCCGTGAGGGGTTGGATCTCAACCATAATGCCAATATTGTCAGATGGTGTAGGATTTGAAATTAACTTTGTCAAAGGTTGCCTTTCAAATATTAGTTGATAAATCAAATCCAGGATTATCACTGGAGAATTTTAGGTTAAAAATTAAGCGATTTGTACAATTCTTTTTATTTCGAACCCATATATGAATATTTCATTTATTTTAAGGCAAAAACAGAACACTTATCTAGACAAACTTTGAAAAGCCAAATGAAGATAGAATTTCCTCTATATAGCAAAAATATGACAGCAATTAAATCTAGTTAAAAATAAGAACTTTAAGTTTCTAGTTTAAAGCCGATGAAAAAGAGCGACTATAAAATACTACAATATATGAATTTGTTTGAATTCGCATCCCTCAACAAGGCTCCACTTTCATTTGAGCCCGCATTGCGTCTGGAATGAATCGGATGATGTTGGGAAGAGAAAGCAAAGTTTGTCGTAAACGTCCTGGTGATGTTCCCACATCTTTTCAATCACAAGTCAAGAAGCCTCGACTGGGTGTGACGAGGAACTGTAGTAGTAATGAAATTAGCGCCCAACATGAGGCCCTCAATGTTGCACTTCAATCGAGTGTGAAATTCTGCACTCCACAAAGAGAAAGGCAAGGCCGATTCTCGTTGCTTTGCCGAGTAGTGAATTACTTGAAGAAGCGTCATCTTGATGGCTTGTTCGCAGCTCTCTCAGTGGAAGAAATTCTCGATGAGCTGTTCATACGTGATGAGACGAAGAGCAACATTGTGTGGTTGGAGACTGAAGCTCTCCCAAATAATCCCAAAATTGGCATTGCTCCGGATGGGAAATTCTACTTCCAACCCAAGTATGACATCCACAATAGAATGGACCTCTACGGACTGTTGAAGCACTGCGAAATCAATGGATTGGGAGGTATTGAATACGAAGACATTGCCGAATGCGTGAAAGATGCAGACAAAGTGGTGAAAGTGAGTNCAGGTAATGTGTTTTAATTAGCTATAATTGAACAAGATTTTTGCTTTGACCAGATGAAGAGGTGACAACAAGTGATTACCCCACTTGCCAAACATGTACTTCATTGAATTCTTAAATGGAGCTCAAGATGAGGTTGCATGAGGAAGGTGCGTATTTACAAATAAAAGGATAACGATGGTAAGATAGAAAGGAGTAATACATAATGGAAGGCAATATCTTGAGGGCATGTCAAGTCAGGGGACGTGAAAGAGAGTATCATTGACGTGGGATTTGGATTTAAAATCGACCTGTCGTCTGGGCCGTCTGTTGGGAAGCTTGCACTTCTTCACCTCCTCACACCGAGGTCTATTTGGTTCATCTCCTGACATCTTAGTTAGGCCATGCTTTGTCAGGTAGTCTTGTACTTGGTTCCTGCTCACCCCCTCCACACAAACCGACCTCCACATCTCCACCAAATCAGTGCCAACTCTGAGGTCGAATCGTGCATCATTGAAGTAAATGACTCTCTTCTTTGTCCTTTTGTTCGTGTGAGCCAACACAGTGTCTCCAAGACTCTACGCACAAGGAGAAAAGAACTGGGTGAGTAAAGACCACAAGATGAAAACTAGCAAGCAAGTAAACAAACAATCAGGCAAGCAAAAAGCAAAGAAAGCAAGAAAAGAAGGAAGAAGTGAGCAAAAATGTGGGATGAAAATGTGGACTACAACTTCGTGCTTAAATTCACTTTCACCACTTTGTCTGCATCTTTCACGCATTTGGCAATGTCTTTGTGATCAATACCTCCCAACCCATTGATTTCGTGGTACTTTAACAGTCCGTAGATGTCCATTCTATTGTAGATGTCATACTTGGGTTGGAAGTAGAATTACTCACCCGGAGCAATGCCAATTTTGGGATTA
>UZAE01012813.1:15196-31354 GCA_900617975.1 Rodentolepis nana | reverse complement strand
TTGCTGACTGTGAGTCCGAAAGTATCACCGCTTTGGTGATACTTTCACCGCTCAGAGAAATCGATGATTGAATATCAAGGTAAAAATATGAAATGAATCACAAATATGTACTAATAATGTCATTTCTTTTCAGATCCTTTTAGAATTCACAAAAATTTCTAAATGTTATTTAATGGCTCTTAATTCCAATATTCTGTACATAATGTTCATTCACAAGTCTAGAACAAATTTAAAGAATATTTTAAATTAAATCATGGTATATTTCGTTGCAGATGACGGGAATTTACAGCAGATATTTGAAAGCCTCTAATTTTCTTCTGACTTATCAAATTTAGAATAATTGATTTGATTAATGAATAAGTAAATATTAATAATTAGTAATTTGTCAGTTTGACTATCTGAAATCACTTGCGAAATTACCAACCATAATGAATTTTGTTACAAAAAATGCATTTAGAGTATGTCAAACGCAAGGGCTTTCGAAATCCTCATAGCGTTTAGGGTCTTGTGATAGACCATTCTTTCTTTAAACAAATCTTTTCGGCTCCGTCTTATTAAAACGAACTGTTTGATTTAAGTTTTATTTTTTTACATTTTGGAAGCTTATTCACTGCATGGAGATATTTTATTATTGACAATTATGCTGATAGACAAAGAAGGTACAAGCATTCCGTCAGAAAGAAATACTTGTTAGAGGAACAAACTAGATAAAATTATATTTTCGACGAAGAAATATATGAAATAACAATTCTGTATATTTAAATTGAAATATTCAAATTTCCTTTGATTAAAATAGGAGAGGAAGAGAATAACAGTTTCAAATAATTTGTCGTCGATTTAATCATTATTTCCCTTAAACCTGCTTTGAGACCGCGATCGGAAGTACGATAAGTGCTGCTGAGTTGCTTGATTTATGTAGTTCCAGTGAATTAGAAAATCTTTTACTTTTTTACTTTCGAATTTTTTGATTAGCAAGCAAAATGAATTTCTCAGAAAGCTTGAAGAGCGCTAATCTTTAATGTAATTTATTCGCTTCAATGGATTCAACTTGGCTTCCTTTGATAACCTAATTTTATGCAAAAATCATTCACATCTACTTTGTTAAGTTCATACGCCGTTTTTTTCAGGAATGAAATTCAATAAGACAAAATCTATGTAAATTTTAGGCAATCAATAATTTGTCTGCGTAAAAATCTCGTCATTTCATTCATCAAAATGAAAAGAAGATAAGGAGAGTTCAATGCGATTTGATTCGGATGGTTTTTTTGTTATTTCAGTCGGTCATTTCTCTACCTGAGTATATGGGCTTTTATATTCGATTGTTGGTGCGGATTGTTACTGAATTCAAAATCAAAGCTCACCATCATCATCCATCGCGAATGTACGATTTTCGTGAATGAATTCCATAAAACCATTTGGTTGGCGGTACATCCATCGAACAGTTGCAGATGGTGAACTCTCGGGCACTGTGCAATTCAATCGTAGAAAAGGCTGGTCTCTTAGTGTAATTGTTCGTGTTTCGCATGGTTTCGATTCATCGATTTCTAAAATGGAAGTTGGGACATTATAACCGCCGCGCATCTCACTCTTAAGTGAATACAATTTGCTTCAGTTATATTCTGCTAAAAGTCTTTTAGTTTAGTTTCCTTTTAGAAAAAAGATTGTTTTTTATTTTTTACTTATATATCGTGTATTTAAACATAAATTGCAAAAGTTATCGGATTTATAGGTATCCATTTAATATTATGCTAAATCTTCAAAAATCGTGAACTCTACTGTATATATATCTTAAAGCGTAAACTTTGCCATTCCTTTTAAGTATTAAGCTTTTCTAATATTCAAAAAAATAAGTGGCTAGATAATCTTTTTTACATTATTTAAGATTGAGTAATACAGTTGAGTTAGCACTTAGGAATTCCACGTTTTTATTCCATACATCCTTCGAATTTTCTTAGGATTTTATGTTCTCCGTTTTATAATTTTTTATTTTTTCGAAACTATGAAATTCGTAAGTAATTAATATACACTAATTCCAATTTTAAAAATAGATATATTAGCCTTCAGTGAAATAGTGCAACTGAAGTTAATTTAAGAGCAAAATAAAATGTGCTTTATTATAGCAAGAATAAAATTAATTTCTCATAAAAAAATATACTTAATTTATGATGCAATGCTTTTGTGAACAAAAATTGAATGTCCTCGACAAATTTCGTTTCCCATTTAACTCTATACAGAAACTTATAATACGAAAAGTTTGTGATCCGTACAATTAAATTATATTTACAATTTTATTACTTCATTTAAATTGCAGCATGCTTGTAGTTTTAAATTTAAAGAAAGTATTTGGTGAAAACTTCATTATTACTGAAAAATTTTTCAGTGGAGATTTCAACTGCTCGTATAATCCTTGAATTAAGATCATATCATAACATTTTTTTACCGAATTGGAAAAGAGCTTTTGAAAATAATAATTCGGTTTCGTTCATTTAGTCCTTAAATAATTTCTGAAATTGATGCTCGACTGGAGATTTAAAATAATTCCTGCCAAGTAAATCGCCTGAATTACCTTGTGGGATAATAAGAGAATATATTGTCTATTAATACAGTTGATAATAATAAAAAATATAAAATTTTCAAATTTCAATATTAATTGTTTTCAGTTGTTAATCGCTTGATCCCCGATTTAATTATCAAGTAGGTTTTAACATACGCGCCAATTTACTCCACACTGGAGAAGAAATTGCACGACCAATTGGGTTGATGGCCACGCAGTAGAGCCAGCCTGCCGAAAATCGACCGGGAACGAAGAGTTCACTTAGATCCCACAGACCATCATGCTTACGATCGACTATAGCGTTTCGTCCCTCGGAACTCCACTTGGAGGTGCTTGTTATACCTGATCGACTTACAGCTAGACGTTCGCCGTTGAGATACCATTCTAACCTGAAAAATTTATTCGTGAATGGATTCTTCAATTTTTTTCATATTAATACTAAGCATATCATTACTGCAATCAAGAAAAGGTGAGGACTAATGTTGGTATATTTACAAAAAAATTGTGGTGGTCAATTTTTTGACAAGGAGTGGTTTAAAAAGCTCTAAATTCAATAAACTTACCAATTATATAAATCTTTTTGCTATACTTGAAAAAATGTGCATTTTCAATAAATAGAGATTTTACTATGAAACATCTGTCTTAAATTTCTGGTTTCCAATCTAAAGCGAAATTCAGAAACTTCAAACAAATCAAGTCATGTTTAAATTCACATTTAATAGCTCAAATATCATTCTATACATTAAGAATTTATTAATTTCAGGCTAGTATGTGAATCATTGCCACATATTTTCCTATTAATACTTTGAAATATTGAATAATTTTCATACTTTTCCTTAGTTATTAACGCGTACCATAATTTGCATTTAAAAAAATTCAACGTGGAACTGGTTAATATTTAAAAACCCATTTAATAGGTTCAATAAATAAAATAAACTTTTGGTTATTGTCAGTAATAATACGATCTCAAATGCAAAAAAATTGTAAATTCTTTATTTTAAAGGAAAACAGCAAAAGGAAGTAAAATCTTGGCAAAACACAGTTCATTGATCCAAAATCAGGTTGCAAAAAAGACCAGACGTATAAATTAAATTAAATATTATTAAAATCAATTATTGCGTACATACAGTGGTAATTTGTGGACTCAGCGATTTCAGGAAGTTATTGAGATTAAAACACTCGATAAATTGCGCTTTATGAGTATGCACAAAATTTATGTGAAAGGAAATGAGTAGAAATGGAATAGCAAAAGTCATAATTCCACCTAATTAAACCAATATTGCTTGCACATTATTATAATTATATCTAAAATTTAAAAAAATATTAACCATGTCTCAAGATTCACGCTCTATTTGAAAGATTGACTAGCTTCGAAAAGTCTATATAAGTGAGATCTGTTTTAATTTATCAAAAGATTAGGCCAAAAATGTCATTTAGAGTCTAGTAGAATGCTACTTATTTTCAATTCAAGGTTTGCTATTTCTCTGGTAAATGCTATAGCATCAATTGTGAAAAAATGCTTTATACATTTTAAGAATGAAACCCCAATAAACTATGCTTAAAAGTCTTCGATGAATTGCATATTAAAGCCTACTATTATAAAGGTAAAATTGAGGCATAGAACATATTAAGTTACCTCCTTAGGGAAAATAAAAAGAAGGGTCAATTATTGTAATTAACACCAAACTAATGGTAAATTAGCATAGGAAGAAGTGGATATAAGGTTAAGGAATTAATTCTTTATTAAATTAGTTTCCAACGACGCAAATCAGATAATTGAATGAATTAATTCAGGCGCTCTTACTATTCTACCAAATAAATTTACTTCTTTTTAATAGGATCTTTTATGAAAATAGAGAAGAATTTCTGCACTTTTTGAAATTAAAATAAGTTTATGATAGGTTATCATAATAAAATTAGCAAATTACTTCAACACTTTTGTGAAATATATAAATAGTATGCATGGTTCAATCATTGCCACTTTTTAAAAGTGAAATATTAATTTTATTATTAGCATTAGTTCAATTCTTTAGCGTTAATTCGCACCACTCTACTTAAGAATTACCTAGAACAATTATGTCAACTTTTCATTTCACGAATAATACCGGGTTTATAGGTTTATATAGGTTTATGGTGGGTAATCTTTCTATTCAATAAGCCTACTCTTTCCCAGAAACGCTTAGAGACATGATAATATTATTCATTTTTAGATAAAATTTACTATGTACTGCTCCACAAATGCTGCATAACTAACCCGGAAATCATTTCCTTTACTATTCATGTCCAAATATAATACGCTTTAAAGCAAAATTGTAAAAATTCAATTTTTCTACCATCGGGTTTGTAGTGAACAGGATCATTAAAAATGATAGAGGCATGTGCTGCGTTATTTTTCAACTTTATTAAAATTATATGGGATAACTTATTAGAAGAAAAACAACCATCGAAACGAAAATATTCTGGTTTCAATTGTGGAATTAGGTTGTTGGCGTACCACCGACAAATTCCGAAAAACTGACAATCACAATTTCAGGTACCTTGCAATACAGAAATAGTTGCAGGGTTCATTGCAAGGAAGCAGCTGAAATTGGGAAGATGAAGTGCGTGGAAATGTTAGGAGATAGAGTTTGAAAGAAGAATATCAGGATTGACTTCAATTATTTGGCATGATGAAAGATTATTGTTGCTGTTTAGCTCAAACGATGAGCAGTAAAGAATAAATTTTTAATAGGTCATGTTAAACCAATCAAACGAAAAACCGTTATTGTCAATTATTAAAATGAAATAAATTCTATGCTATCTTGAGGAAAATATTTTATACTAATTGTGAATCATGTGATCGCTGGCATAGTAGAATTTCGGGTTCACTTGAGGTCCTATTGTTTGTTCCATGCTTTTTCGAAAGACTATTCGGGTGTGTAACAAAGGTTTTGTTCAACTTCTTCCCATCAGCATTTTCATGGAAAATTTCTCCGAAAATCTATTAGATAGAGCCATCTACAGCCAACTTCCAACTACCTTAGCGTGAATCTGTTTGTTAATTAGCACCTGCACTTTTTCCGACGTTTGAATCAGAGTGTATGCTTTGAATGGCTTTAATAGAATGTAGTATTCGTCCTATTTATCGAAGAGGTAATTAACTTTTCTAATTTCCCAGTGGCTATCATTTTTAACACTGGTCCTGATTCAATGGTTAAAATAGGTAATAGTTCAGTACTTTCTATTCATTTCAGTCTCTCTTTCTCTCTGCACGATTTGTGACATTTGTCACGATTTTTCCGCAGATTTTTATTTCGCTTCAAATCATTTCTGAACTGACAGTAGACTCTTTCATAGGTCTAAGTTTCTGGACAGGCTCTTTTTCGAAATTCTGGTTTAGTTTGCAAAATTTGTTTCCTTATCTCTCCCGTCACACAAGTGGCAAAAATGTGACCAAATCGGTCAAAGAGCAGATTTTCAGGTAAATTGTTCTACAAGAAATTCGATTGACTCTATTGATCTCATTAGAATTCTATAGATCCAAGACACTGTCATATTTCACGTCGAAATCTTTACTTACATTGGCAATATCAATTAACTTGGATTTAAATCACACCTCAAATTTTCATCGTTTTTGAAAATAGACATCCGTTTGGCAAGGTACTTGAAAACATTTAAAAATTCAACATTTAAAATCGCAATCCGAAACGGTAGACAAATTACCTAGTTCAAATATATAGCTTATGCTACTTGGTCATGCGACACGGTGTCTTTAGCATGTACTTTGGTGAAAGAACAACAATTAAAGTTTGGAAACATTTTCATCGAAAAATACCGTTGCAACCATGACAACTTCAAGAAATAGCCCTCCATAAATTAGAGTCCCGAAATTGTACTTTATCATTAATCCTGTGGATGAACGATCTATTATGCTCGTGATACGGTCATATAATTTTACTGGTCGTTTCTGTCAATTCTATTTTCGAAATCCAGTATCAACGGCGTGCTCTCAATTGATCCTTCTTTTCGATAATTAATTTTATCATTGATTGGCACTTTTTCACTGGTGAATATACTCCATATCAAATTTAATTTGTCAATAATTTATCAGTTAGATCAATACTAATGTGCCGGCTTTCAAGATGTCAATCTCAACATTAAATAGTAGTGAATAATAATAATATCTAAAAAAACAGTAATAATGATTTCCTCACAAGGCACAAGGATTATAATATAATTATTTATGGCACAAAGTACAATTTATTTTGTAATTTTAAAACAATTCAAGCCTAAAGTATATTTTAAACTGTACTTCACTGTTGAAATTGATGATCATTTGGACTAATCATTTTGAGCAGTGACTACGCTTTAAATGTGAAAACAAGCACAAATCACAACATAACGCAGTTCCTTTGATTAAATAATTCTTTAATAATTAGATAATCTTCATTTTTGTAAAACATTAAACAAACTATCATTTCGGTGCAATACATATATATTGAAAATGATGGATATTATGTGTGGCTCAATGAATAGATGAGTTATAAAATGATGTGATTATGGTTCATCACTATTGGCAAAAGTTGCCATCTCACTCACCTCGGTTGTGGGTGACCAGATGCTGCACACGGGACTTTGAAAGGTTGACCTGGAGTATGTATAATTTCACGAGGTGGAAGAGCCGTAAAGGACGGAGGAATCTGATAGACATCTTGAGACACTGCAGAAAGCAAAATACAAAGTTAATTGTTGGAACCAAATATAAGCATTACTTTTAATTCAAAACATGTCATAACCAAAAAAACTTATGGATTTGACAAAGAAGAGTTTCAACCAAATTTCGCTTTTATTTAATAAGGCGAAAATAAATAAGTTGGTTTGAGTCATGAAGACAATAAGGTGCAGATGATCTTACAGATCTTGTTATTTTCGAAATGGTTGAATGCATATTAATGAAAGTCTGATTTGCATTTCAATTTCAAAATAACCTGCTACCTTATGACTAATTTCTTTCCGATATCCACTAATTTTGAATTTAATCGATTCCAAATCTTGAAATTTTACATGAATTAATATCTTCATTGCTTAAAAAATCCAACTGGACACTTATTCTTATAGCATTTCCGCGTAACATAAACTAAAAATCACACAGAGACGTAATTTGATATGAAGAATCGATATCTTAATGAAAGGATTTAATTGAAGTTTTTTTTGTTATTTACCATATTATTTGATAATACTCTAAAATGTAAGAAAAGTGTAATGAAATTATACATCAATTAGTAAACACAGTTTAATTGATTGATTTCCATTTTAAGTCTGTCAAAAAATATATGCATCGTCAAGCTATTAACCTTTTCTTAATATGAATATTTATTTATTTATTTGTTTATTTATATATTTATATGCTATTGAAGTGATATATTCCATGCTCTACTAATTAAAGTATCCTCGTAGTCTAATTATATGAAATAGTAAAGTAAGTAAAAGCATATATTTAAATTATACTTATTTTGATTTTTAAAATGCATGCTTCACGGATGCTATATATTAATATGTCTTTTTTGCAAACACGACTTCTTAATCGTTTTAAAAAGAAACAACAATGAGATTGCTGACATAAAATTTGCATCCATTTAGTGATAAATCAATACTAAATAAAGTTTGTGCGCAAACTATAAACTTAATCTGTGGTATCACTGATTGGACGTCATAAAAGAAATCTCAGAAGCTCAGAAATTATGCTTCAAGATTATCAGAGTGTTATACTGTGATTGAAAATAAATTGCCGCAAAATTATACAAAACCGTTTTACACAAATATTTGCGACTGAGGAAGAAATAATGATAGGACGAAGCAAGTCTCGCTCAATTATAGTGAAGGTGATAGGTTGACCTGATGACGCACGGTCCTCCAGATTTCCAGACTATTATTTCAACTATTCCCACTAACACAAAAGAAAAATAGCTTTCAATTAAAGCGTGCCTGGGTGATTCTCTAAGATCTGAGGATTTATATTTTTTCTGCAGTCATGGACAAAAAAACATATATATGCTTTTATCATACTAATAAGTTTAGACACAGTCTTTGCAGAATACTTTCCAAATTTAAGCTTCCGTAAATATTCTCCATTTCATTTGTACGATAAATTGAAAATTCATGCAAAGAGGACTTAAGTAGAAATTGAATTTGGAGAAATTTCAAGTTATAATCACGCATTCGTGCTCAAATTTTGTAATTAAAAGCAGGTATTCGATGTCCCCTTTAAAATTTTCCACAAGTAACGCAAACATTAATTGAGTCAGAAGGAGAAATTGAAGATAGCTACAAGTATTATCAATGCAGGTTCTCGTTTGAAAGAACTAAATTCAAAATAAATCCGTATGGAGCATTGTTCAAATCCTTGGTTTCGACAATGGAAGAATGTTTAAACTTATCATTAATTTATATCTGTCTGATATAAACTGTTGTACCTTAAAAGCACAATAATGAATCGTCTAATCAATTGCTATTTCAACTAGCAGGATGGTCGGTATATTTTTAAAAGATATTATCAAATGAATTACAAGAATAACTTACATGATAAGTTAAAAAGTCCACAGAGTACAAAGATAAGTTGAGAATCAAGAGAAATTTGTCCGAACATATTTCGATATTTGATCCGATTTCTCATGTTTCTAAAAGTAAATTGATAAAATATTTTCCGTTATAATAGTATAGGAAAAGGGCTAAATTTTTCAAAGAAGGTTTGGTAAAAAACTGCATTTTTTCTAATAAATAAGTAAAAATAACTTTATTGTAAATCTCTATAAATTATCGTTTTTATCAATATGGAAAGAGAAAATTTGCTTAAAACCAATTGTTTAAATCATTTCATCCTAGTTATTCATGATAAATCAAAATTAATTAAGCAAAAACTGATTGAGAAAAAAACGATTATCCAGATCTAGGGTAAATTTTTCTACTGATTTTGTTTTATTATTTTGTTTTTTCGATTTTAGATAGCTGATTTATTCGGATTATCGAAATATATTCATCAAAATATAAAATGCATTTGTCTCCTTTGGATGTAAACCAAAGAGTGAAAACCCAAATGAATAATGGGAGCAAAAACAGATAAAAAACGATTGGAAGAAATATTTACATTTTCATTAAACAGTTAACGTCTTACCTGCTTCTTACCTGATTCATGGATAAAGTAAACCCAAAATAGCTTCAGTACTTTTTACTTCTGAAATATATATACTTGTGTCAATTTATGTTTATTATGAACGGGAATCGAGCGATTGCTTAGACTTGATAACGCGAGATACTGCTGCGGTTTCCGAGAGATCACATCCAATCCCATGCGTCTTAGGCACTACTGATTGGCAATTGGCCAGAGGAGAAGGAAGGCGCTAGCTTCAAATGAGTGTGTCTTTCACATTAATCCTACTTCTACGTTCGCCCATGTGGAAATATTTTGTATCTCAAGGTCATATAGATAGATTATAGCCTCTATTTTATTTAACTTTTCGGTGTAGACGTGCATTCAAGTTTGTGTTGGTACTACGGTTTATTGGAAAATTTAATCTTTTCACTATGAGTTGGAATAATAATACTCATATTATCGTATCAAAGCAAATTGTAAGATTCCTGATATCAATTCGTATTGCATCTTATCATCTGGTGGTGTCCCAGTTAACAGGTAAAAGTGGTTTACCAAAAATTGCATTAGTCAACGGACAAATGAGCTGTAGACACCGCAAGCAACAATTATCTTTGAGAGAGGAGGAAAAACCTAGAAATGATCAGTGAACTTGAAAACCCTCCTGTTTAATTCCATCTTTGAATTAGAATATCGAATTTCAAATAAAAAATGTTTTACTCACTTATGTTTTATCAAACTGGCCTTCTCAAATGTTCTTATTGTAAATTAATTGATTTTTATGAGACTAATAAACATTATTTAAAATTGTTTTTTATTGGCATTTGACGAAAAATATCATTTAAGCTTTAATTAAATCATCCCTTGCTTTAATGTTATAACTCGAAAAATGAAATCGAGTAAATAATCTTAAAATTATGATTTTGTAAAATTAACGTCATTCAAAAATTGAAAGCTGGTTTAGCTGAGAAAGTTGACGTGAATCCTAAGATTGACACGGGATTACTTTCGTTGGCATTGTTAGCAAATTACGATGTTCGACTTGGGTGCAAAATATCTTATGCAGAAAGTTTAAAAAGTTTGTGATTGAATGTAATCTTATTAGTTGTTTTGAAACAGCACTTTATTAAATTAGTTAAATATTATTTAATTGCAAAGAAAATTCATTAATGCTGCCTTAGTCACTTCGGGCGGCACCTATCAAATGATTATATGTTGTGAAATTTTCTTAAATACTATGTTGTGTAAAGTATTTGCATTATTAGTATTACACTAATTTGGCAATAATATTCTATTAGTATTTTTAAAACCGTACAAAGAGACAAATAACTTATTCAAGCATATTTAAAACCATTAGCCAAGTATTATTTTTTAAATTCTTGAAAGTTTAGCAATACCTTGTCGCAAAAGAATTTTTAAAATATAAACTTGTGGAATTAACACGATAATAATTCTAATCACACTTGCAAACCTATTAAATAAACACCTTATCACCTGAATCAATTTCATTATCTATGTTAAATAAAATTGGTATTAAAAGCCGAATTCGTGAAAATCAGCCAAATATTTGTAAAAGCAAAAGTACTTATTAGATGAAATTATTAGATCACGAAAAAGTTTATTATTTGAAACCATATTATTAGCACAAAACAGAGTAAAATTGGCCAAATTTAAGAGCTTATGTGCTAGCTATACCAACAAAATATTTGATCATGTCACATTTAAAAGTGTACCAGAGTAAAATGGCCAAAAGATACGCGACAAGGTTCTAGTTAAAGTATAAACCATAAAGTAAAATTGCTATTTAAGTGAAAACAGCAATAACTAGATAATATCATTTTAATTGACTGATTTCTAATATCCTCCAAGTAAAATCGGAGTTAAAACTCTAGAATTGAACCTAATCCGTCAAAACCTAAATTTTTGAACATCTTTTTTATTCGATTTTTTATTTAAGAAATTAAACCGGCTTAAAAATATAGTTAATTTTGCAGGAGAAGTTGTATTAAGAAAACATTTTTTAACTTATGTAAATTTGATTGGAGTTTTAGAGAGCCTTAAAAATTAAAAGCTTATTTGAATTCGACATCTGCAAATAAATTCTCGGTTTATTAAATTTTAGCAAAAACGTTAAATTCATTTAATCAGAGATAGTTGTAATGCTCTTTGCTGGAATGAGATGAATATATATGGGAGTTGGAAAAGAGCAGATCTGTACTAAAATATCTAAGCGCATATGAAGACGGATTACATTTGGACGAAGATTTGCACTTTACTTCCAACCATGTTTAGAATATAAACTTTTTGTTCCCTGTATGTGATTAATAAGACGATTTCAATTGAAGTGATCATCACAGCGAACCGCATTCAACTTGCGATAATTGACCCTTTAAGCACAGGTATTAAACATTTTGTAGAAACAACAAAATATGACCTTTGTATAGCAATTAATTTAACAACAAATCCATGTAATTTGATTTGCAACTAAAAGTAGCATATTACTGTCGTCCTTTTATGCAAAGTCAAATTTAAAAGATATAGGTCAATAAAAAGCCCCAATAATTCCCTGGTTGGGATACTAGTTTATCTAAGGCCAAAAGCCTACTTTGTGATAAATATGATTGCACATTATTTCTCAAACATAGGTAGAAAATTGAACTGTAGTGTTAAGAACGATCGTTATAGATAAAAACTAGTAATAATTACAATAACTAGTAGGCGCAAACTGTGATTCGAGAAAAATCATTGGGTTTAAAGTTCGAAATGCGATCTGCCATTCAACGAATGTTTTAAGAATAAAGTTAAGTTAAAAACTTCATTTCAATGCCAATAAACTCGCATTAAATGCACGAAATCTAATGGGCATTAGCTTTGATTAAGTCTTTTTCCAAATGGTACCTAATATTATGCTGCTATTATGATAGCCAGACAATAAAAAAAGTTAATCACACAGAATATGCAAAAATTTGAAACCAAATGTTCTTTTCCCGCCACTTATTTAAAAATAAATTCTTAAGATTCCATTCCATCTAGCATAGGAAATGGTTTGGAGTGCGTTAGTCACACTTTAAACTAAATTTATCGCATGCTGTTCACTTGACTCTACAATTTAATTGATTTCCTAACTAAATAAATTTGTTTATTTGTCATTGTTTTTACTCTCTTTCGTACAAGCAACCTTCTAACTTCCAATGTGTTCATACTTTGGGGTTTTAAATAACGTCACTTTAAAATGATGAGAAAAGTTTTTCCATTTAAGCAAAAAATGGTATGTCAATATAAATATTGAGGTGGATATAGAGATTCATTACACAAAATCAATCTTGGAACCAAACGATAATTGCATTTGTGTTCATGAAGTTTTATTTACGTCAAATTTTTGTTTCTAATAGCATGTGAGGTTTTGAAAAAATTTAATACCGTTGATTGCTAATCTTATGAGTAACTTCATTTAGACTTAAATTAATACCCAATTATTTAGCTCTGTAGATACTATTGTCCTTTTTTCATTTCTGAACTTCATGTTGATACATCCTAGAAAAGTTTAAAGTAGGCCAGTCGAATCAAAAGTTAACCAAGTGCATAATACTTATGGCATTTCAATGCAACCCGAACGAATTTTTCGCCTTTGCAATAAAATTGGATAATCTAGGTCTATTTTCATGCTTAAGACTTAAGCCCCAGATAACAAACCAGGATAGGCAGTAATTTGTCATATGTTTGGTTACAACGATTCGGTCCAATGCCACACCTCAGGGAAAAATCAAAAATTGTTCCAATGTATCTTTGGCCTCCGAATTTCCTCACCCTCCCGCACCCACACTCTCCTCCCAGATCTTAACCTGATGGACCATTATGTTTACAGTGGACGCTGTTGAGGACAATAGTTGCTGTGTCAGTACTATCAAACCTGGTTTCTGAGACACTTTCCAAGGGAAGTGTGAAATCAGTTTACTCTAGTTACCGGAGGAAGAATGAGCTCTTAATAGACTCCAAAGTTTTATTTAAAACTCTGTCAAGAATGCATATTCTTTTAGATTTATCAAACTTACTCTTAGTAACAACATTTACTTTTTACCTGTTGAGCCAGTCAAATTTATTCTAAATCTAATAATGACTGCTTTCTAAACACTAACCTTAGCAGAAAATGTCTCGCTACAGAAGGGGAGAAATAGTTTTGAGATGGTAAAGGTAATATGGTTCATGGATTCGGAATAAAATCTTTTTCCTTTTCAGTTCGAAAAAAAATGATCTTTTGAATGATCTGCACTGAAACCGATGTCAACATTATGTCATTCTGAGGTATGTAGAATAAATTGGAGAGGAATAAAAGCTCACCTGTAGATTCATACCGAAGGTTCTCTCCTTTAAGTGTCATTAAATTTACTTTTTTACTAAATGAACAGAAGTTCATTCAACTTTTTTCTTATAAATTTTAAATGAAAATATTTAAAAAACTGACCATTTTGTTTTCGTTAAAATCAATGTGCATATAAAATGCATCAGTTTCTAATTGAGCGCGATTTAATTTAGGTGGCGTGCGACATTTAAATTGAAACCCGCAAATGCGCCATTGCGGCTTTAATGTTATTGCCTGTTCTCAAACGGCTAAAAAAGTCTCAATTATGTTTTTCCGAAAGGCATATCTTTCATATTTTCACTGTAAATATCTTCGTCGGGTTTCAGGCCATGAAATATATTTGTGTTTCAAAAGTATATCATGAGCATAGTGGCTTGGGAATTTCCGGAATTTACTGATTTAATCTTCAATAAAAGAAAGTAACAATAAATGAATTACGCCATCACCTTCGCAACTGAATGTCTATTCTTTTATGTCAAACATATAAATTTTAACTATATGCTGCTAATTTACCAGAAGGAATTTTATGAATTCACATGAGAGGAATCCGGTAATTAAAAACAGGAAAGCATTTAAGCAGAAATAAAACCTATATGTGTCTCATCAAATGCTTCAAATTTCATTACTCCTACCTAAACTTGCAATTTATAAACCCAAAATCGTTACTATAGTCATCTGTATAAAAGTCGGTTCCAACTTTTGTAGAACAAATGATTTTGTATAATGTTATTGTCAATATTAAGATCTCTGAGCCGTTAAATATACTTTAAAATCACTTTGTCCTCTCAATTACTGGAAGTGAATAAAAATTATTAGTGTGTTAGAGTCAACCATCATGATTGAAAAGCTTGGAAAAGGGTACTGCACATTGTTGCAATCGTTTGAAATAATGCTGAAATTCAATTTCTGAAAATATCAGCTACACATCTAGGAAATAGTTTGGATGCGTATTTAAAAGGTCAAATAGCGTACGATTAATTGATACCTTGGAATTGCTCTTGACATCATTTTGGCCTTCACTATTTTAGCATTTATTGAACTCACGACTACTTTTCCCAATAAGAAGATTATAAAAGTCACTCGAAGCTGGGCAATAATTAAAGATTATTAATACAAATAAATATTGACAGTGAGATAGCTAAAAAATATAACATAACTTTGTTATGTAAGCTATGCTCACTCAGGGAGAATTAATTTCAGTAAAGTCCACTTGGTTCCATTGTATTCTCATTGACTCTTGAAAATCGCTTATATGATCCTATCAACTTTCTTCTCACCATTGAGGTGTAGGTCCTTTTGGTGGTTGTGTGGCGTAAACTTTTTTGGCAACCTGTAAAATTAAGCTCATTTCAGATCAATTTGTGCAAAAAATTTTAGGAATTATTATTTTCACTGACACAGTGTATTAAATCCGCTGTATTCTAACCATACTTTACTCTTCATATTGCCTCGTGAGTCATCTAAACGTTGTTGATTCTCTGCTAATTTACCCCCCCCCCCCACATATCACAGTAGTACACTACTGTGATAAAAATGGACCCAAATTGAACGGTAAGCAACTTGATTGCTGAAATATTTAGTAAAAGAAGATTTAAATTCATATAAATATTTCATGAAAAAACACTATTGTTAATTGAACTACCATTTTGAGCCTTGATATACAGTTTTAAATCCGTATTTCAAAGGCTTTGTGAATCAGTAATCTTTTTCCTTAACATTAAAATAAAAAATCGTAAATCATTCAAAAAAATATAAACAGTTTAAGCTTAAAGTAATGAAGAAAATTATGATATGTCTTGGGTTAAAGAGTGAGTTTGCCTTTATAATGTTCCATTAGAAAAGATATAATGGTAATTCAGTAGTATCAACAAAACCATGAAACAAGAGAGAAGCCATTTAAATAATGCATAACTTTAATTAAGAGAAGTTAAATTATATAAAATGGTTTGATGGTTTAGGTATGACTTCTGGAGGAAATTACACGCACACCCTCCGTGGTCAACCAGGTTAACTGCTGATAGAGTAATCAAAGAATAATAGATATCAAAAGGAATTTAAAGGATAGGGTAAATAAAGAATTATATGCTGGAGAGATTTAAAGTAGAGAATAGATGAAAA